>JZLH01S0027179.1:44922-56828 GCA_001188425.1 Eucidaris tribuloides | reverse complement strand
GGATTACTCCCATCTGACATCTCACAGAGAACAGCTCCTCCCCCACCCACAACTTCCCCCAGGACAACTCCCCGGATAACTTCCCCGGAGAAGAGCTCATCCCGAAAATAACTCCAGTTACGTCAACTCACCCCAAGGACAACTCCCGGGACGACTCCCACATGACTACTCCCCCTGCAAGGGACACATTATCTGGAGGACAACTCCACTAGAGGAGTTTATCAATGTTTCCAGTTAAAAAAAACAAACAGATCTGAGTTGTCCTTGCAAGATTTGTCTAATTGGGGGAGTTTTCCTCAAAGGGAGATGTTCATGCTTCCATTTTAACCCCTATTGCGAATAATATTGGTAACTGGCTTCCTCTTTTAACAGAACGAAAAGACAATTATTATGAGTACAATGACTTTGTGACCTGCTGATCTAAGATTTTACCATATCACTTATCAACGGTGAGAAATAAGTAAGTACACATTTAAAACTAGTTTGTTTGAGAGCGTGTTCAGACAGACAGACAGACAGACAGACAGACATCATGAATACATGCCTCCAGCACCATTTGGCTGCAATTGAACTTGGAATGTTCGCAGCTACATTTTTTGAAAATATTAGCTCAACTATTCTTGTCAGTTGTCAAAACACTGACCTGTTAGAAAATCACATGCACGTCACACACACTTGACTTGTACTGCATGGTATCATTTTTCACAGCTTCATGCGAAGTGGATGTCCCTCTAAACGACCATCAAGGACAGAGGTGGACAAGTTGCCGACAACTGTAGACAACTCACCAACATCCAACAATCAAACATTGGCTGATGATGGCACAGATATCTACGAAGATCCAGCAAATATGAGTAACCCTCTTGGTGATGATTATTACCTCCAGCCGATGGGAATTGATGACACACTGCACTATTATGAAGACCATATTCAGCCAATGGGAAGTGACAAGACACACCACTATTATGAAGACCACATTCAGCCAATGGAAAGTGACAACTCACAACACTATTATGAAGACCACATTCAGCCAATGGGAAGTGACAACACACAGCACTATTATGAAGACCGCATTCAGCCAATGGGAAATGAAAACACATAACACTATTATGAAAATTACCTTTAAGCAATAGAAAGTGAAAGCATACAGCACGACAGTAGAGATTGCCCTTCTGCAAGTTAAAAAGGATCTCATCCAATAGGGAGCGACTTCTTTCAGGTTCATTTCGAAAACTTAAAGAGATCAACAAACTGAATTTGGAACCAACTTACTGTATACGTTGTTATTATTTAACCTATGGAGACTACATGTGTGTGTGTGTGTGTGTGTGTGTGTGTGTGTGTGTGTGTGTGTGTGTGTGTGTGTGTGTGTGTGTGTGTGTGTGTGTGTGTGTGTGTGTGTGTGTGTGTGTGTGTGTGTGTGTGTGTGTGTGTGTGTGTGTGTGTGTGTGTGTGTGTGTGTGTGTGTGTGTGTGTGTGTGTGTGTGTGTGTGTGTGTGTGTGTGTGTGTGTGTGTGTGTGTGTGTGTGTGTGTGTTGTTGGGTGGGTGGGTGGGTATGTTATGGCATGCACTTTAGTCTCGTGTTTATGATAAAACTCATTCTCAGCAGAGGTCATAAAATGACTCTTTTTGTCTTTTCTTTGTAATTACACGTGTTGATTACTGATGGGAATACTACCAGTGTCTTGTTCGTTAGGACAGACTGACAGTGTTAGGAACTGATAGGTTGACTGTACACTGTTGCTATTTTGCTGTTCTAAGTAAAAGGTAGATAGTTAGGGACACGCTATTTCATGATTTTGTTAGATAAAAATTGTATTTTCATGAATGAGATACAGCAAATTTCATTTTGATGTAGATATTCTAGTACGTTCACGTGTATCCTTGGGAAAAATTAAACAGGTTGTTTGGATGATAACACAAGTGTTTTTTTTTTATGAAAAGAAAAGCCACCCGCTAACGTATAAACTAGAAAGTTATAAAAACATGACAAGTGAGACATGAGATCAACATTCGGTGTTTTTGTGGATGTTACGATCAACGTAACTACATCACGAATTTAAACATGCTTCTTTCATGTTTACGACTTATCTTCGTATCAGATATCTTTGTAATGCGCTAATGCTGTATATTCGTGGAATCTCACAAATATTGAGGTTATGTGATTGACACGATTTGGAACGTCTTCTCTAAAGTAAACTTACGGACTTGTCTATTATTAACCATGATGCTCATTCTCTATTATTCAGTTACAACGCCACCTGATATATTGTAGTTTAACAAGGATTTTATACAGTCTTATGAAATATGTTAACCATCAGGATCTGTATAATATATGCAATTATGTAAATTTATCCAAACTAGAATTTAACAAAGCCTTCGTCCATTCTTATTAACATAAGTGAACCATGATGTTATTACCAAATAAATTATAAAACCTCACCAAACAAATTAAGGGTCAAAATGAAGTTAATTTAGGCTTATACAAATATATGACACATTATGGTCTAATTAGAAAATTGTAAAGTAAACCCAATAGATTAATGTTTTGCAAATATTTTGTGCAGTTTTATAAACAAAATATGAAGCATAACGATCTGATTATAACTCCACCCAACAGATCAAATATCAACAAGGATTTTATACAGTCTTATGAAATATGTGAAACATTAGGATCTGTATAGATTCAAATTTGATAAAGATCTTGTATATTCGTATGTAAACCACGATGGTCTTAAAAAATTATAAAACTTCACCCAAAAGATCAAGTTTTAACAACAATTGTGTACAGTTAATGGAATATATGAAGCATGATAAACTTATCAAACTTCATCCAACAAATTAAGGTTGATAAGAATCTTGTACGGTCTTTAAAATATTGTACAATATGTATAGTGCAATTTTGTGTGGTCTTCTAATATTTCAACATGATTATGAAATAATGATCTGATTATAAGATGTTGAAACTATACCATAGAGATTAAAGTCGAAGACGGACTGAGTGCAAAGTAAAACATGTCAGTCACCCAAATTATGTTATTTACGACTGATATCTTAAGCCAGTGCCACATGTACATTTTATCATCACGTACACGCTTTGCTTAAGTATATAGTTTGGATATTCTAAAGAATAACAAAGGCCGTTGTAAAAGTTATCCGAGATATTTTTAAGAGCTAATTAGTGCCAAATTGTTAGTTTCTGTAAAGTGACAGTAAATACGAAATAGGGGTTTTTTATGATGCATATCATATATATAATATCTATTACACATGTAGATACAAAGAAAGATTAAGAAATATGTAAATATTGATTGAAAGATTGATAAATTGATTGATTGATTGATTGATTGATTGATTGATTGATTGATATATAAATAAACATGGGAATATAGAAACGTAGTGATGGGTATTTTATATCAAACTTTTATTGAACTTATATATAAGGCAATACGGACTGTTCCAGCCGTAGCATGAATGTGAAAAAAGTGTGGATGTATATAATTGAAAAAAGAAAGAAAAATAGATACACATAACCATAAATGGAAGGAGATGGATATATAAATGCATATCATACTTTTGTTGAGAAAAGATATGTAGAAATGTGTGCAATCTCAGTCATGCCGTTTTATCACAATGTGAATTTCTTGTCTTGATTTAGGCAAAATTGCTGTTGCAGGAACATTAAACATAATGAGATGTAAAGATGAAAGTTTGTCAGAACTGTGGCTGAAATTGTTAGGTTTATTCATACATATAACATCATGTAAAGTAAGAAGTCTCTGATACCATTAAACCTTAAAAAACAAATATAATAGACCTCTCCCCTTACAAGTGTGTTTACATAGTTTGTTTACCTATAGAGGAAGAAGAGAGAGTGATTTTACTATTTTTATGTAGTAAAAAAAAATACAGGGTTTACATGTTTGTTGACTTGTTTTAACTCAAATCATGTTCTTGCCACATATGTTCTAATTTATGTCAGGGCGTGTACGTTTAATTTATCTTAATGTGCTTTGGTTTATTGGCTCTTTATATAACTTGTCATAATTCTTCTCTGAGTAGAGAAAAGATTTATATTTTAGTCGTATGCATACAAATGCTTATTATATTTGTTGTGGCATATGTTACTAAATAAATTATAATATTATTCATGACAAAGTGATATTATAGGCATAATTGTATATTGGAATTTAACTACCTACGGAGAGGAGTTCATGAATTTTCTCCAAGATAACATCCGGCAATGATTGCAGTGTTGAGAAGAATTGGCAACAACATTTTTCGTCCCGTTACCATCGTAACTTTTCAGATTATCCTGGCAAGCAAATAAAATCTTCATTTAATTCTAGGTAGAAATACACACACACACACACACACACGCGCGCGCGCGCGCGCGCGCGCGCGTGTGTGTGTGTGTATTCTACCTAGAATTAAATGAAGATTTTATTTGTTGTTGCCGCATCTGAAATGCACATGATATTTATCTTCATGAGCTTCTAATTATATGTATTTTGACTTTTTATATTTCTATATAGGTTATTTGTCATTAAAATGTATATATTCAAACGGTATACAGTTATTTATCAATGTACGCTAAAAGAATGCCGGTCAAACTTGTTTAAATTTAAATCTCGTAGTCAATCTAATATTTGATTGAAATTCACCTGAATTATGTGCAAAATAATGTAACAAATAGAAATGACTACAATATAAAATTTATGTGGGAAATTTTAAGAATTTTAAACAGAACTACTTGATTCGATGAGAGGTTTTCGGTACAACCATGACAACCATGTACGTTGGAAAACTCCACGTTCCGGTCAGAATGCTCTGGCCGTCGTCAGGAGAATGAGGGAAGAGCGAGAAAACACTGGAGCGAGAACTACTTGAGTAAGATTTTCTAACTTCAGGTTGCGACGTAATTTTTGTCGGTTATAATCAGAACATTGAACATATTATACACTTTTATAAAAACGTTGTCTTCATTTGTATTCATGTAAGTTTTATTCACATTTGAAAGTCCCAAAGTTTCAGGTAAAGGAAACTTAAGGCCTGGATACAAATACAAATAATTAATTGGTTTGTGAATGTCTTATTTAAAAAATTGACTTTAATTACAAAAACATGACCAGAGAAACCACTCGGAAACACATACACAAGCACACACACGTACACACACACACACACACACACACACAGACAGACACACACACACACACACACACACACACACACACACACACACACACACACAGACAGACACATAAACTCCTCAAAACAAGTTTGGAAATCTGAGTTTGATCGGTCATATCTCCTGTTTCGTGGTAATAATCAATGCAAACTTGGTATTATTGGAAAGATTATTTAATTTTCTTCAAAATAACACCCTACTTGTTATGATTATACCATCGAGGAAAGGGCAGTATCTTAAAATTTGGTGTAAAGTGTAAATTGAAAAGCTGCAAAATGATAAAGTTTGGTAAGTCACCCAATTTTTGTTGTTGTTCATGAGTGAGTTTTCCAATGTCCCTTTGGTTGTTATGTACTCTTATGTAAACATTGACATGGATTAAAATAAACACCTGCGCAAGTAAGCAAACAACAACAACAACAACAAGAAAAACAACAACAAATAAACAAACATGTATGGACATTTAAAAACTGGACATAACGCTTTTAATCTCACAGAAAAATCTTACAGACCTTTCACCACATAAACACAACAAAGTAAAAAAAAAATGGCAGGAGCGTGATTTACATGGATTTTCATGTTTATCTTCACATGGATCTTTGATTATTAATGTTCACTGATTTTAATGACATGATCAGAGTTCAGTATCGGGTGGATGACCCACGTGCCTGCACCACCGCCTGGCACCGCTTTCCCATGCTGTTGATAGGCCTACTTTGTGATTCGTTGCTGTGGAATGGGATTCCACTCGTCAATCAGTAACTGACGCAGACCTGTCAATGCCATTGCATTTGTGACTCTTTTCCGTACAGCCCGGCCGAGTTGATCCCACAAATGTTCAATGGGGTTGAGGTCTGGGCTGCATGCAGGCCAGTCCATTCTCTGAGAAAATCCCTAAAAATCAAGCTCCTGCCATTTTGTTTATTACTTTGTGGTGTCAATGTGGTGAAAGGCCTATGAGATTAAATGCGTTATGTCCAGTTTTTCAATGCCCATACATGTTTGATTGTTTTAGGTTTTTTCACTCTTTATTGTTGTTGTTTTCTTATTTGTGCAGGTGTTTGTTTCAATTCATGTCAATGTTCACATTAGAGTGCATAACAACCAAAGAGACAATGGAAAACTCACTCATCAACAACAACAAAACTTGGGTGACTTACCGAACTTGGGTCATTTTGCAGCTTTTCAATTTACACTTTACGCCATATTTTAAAATACTGCCCTTTCCCTGATGGCATAATCATAACAAGTAGGGTATCATTTTAAAGAAAATCAAATGCGCTTTCTGATGATACCAAGTTTATATTGATTCGTATTACGAAACAGGAGATATGACCAATCAAACTCAGATTTCCAAACTTTTTTTAGGAGTTTATATATGAAGAGCTTAGTTCCAAAAGGCGCTAAATCAATTTTCACCAAAAATGAGTTATTGATATCAACCCATTTAGTACCTACTTATCTTGTTACAGTTCAAAATTGGGAGTCAAATCCCACAAGCAAGTACGAAATATTTCTGACAATAACAATTTCTGACCTTAGAAATTCAAAATCTAACGACAATGATAAACTGTTATCTGTAAATACCAAACTCATTAATACTAAGATAACTATATAATAATCACAATCATTACATTAAACATCTAAATCTTCATAAGGATGCGTTTGCATGATTATTATCAAACTGCAACATACGGTACAATATCAGTAGCAGTCTATTAGACGGGTAAATTTAGTGTTTGACCCCCCCCCCCCAAAAAAAATAAAAATAAAAATAAAAAATAAAAAAAAATAAATAAATAAAAATAAATAAAAATAAAATAAAAATAAATAAATAAAAATAAAAATAAAAAAAATTGAAACAAAAAGTTTTTTATAACGTTTTTGGGTAGGGTTTGACCTCCAAAATCACATGCTAAAAATCTAGGAAAATCCAAGTTCAGGAAAAGGGCTATTTCCAAGATGGCGTCCAAAATGACCACCATGCATTGGCCTAAAATCAGCATAAAACCGGCAATAATTGGTCTAAATTTGTGATGTTTGTGTCTTTTTAGATGTTTTTAGGGCAAAATAGTCCAAAGGAACTACCAAGAATGTTGGTTAGTGATGTGGAAGTCCGATAGAAAAAGAAGTTCCCTTTTTAAATTGAAATGTGCCCTTTTTGAAGTGACCTATTTTTTTAATCTACGCATTTTTGTCCATGAATATGATCCTCTTTTATTTGTTATCTATTATATTATGTTATATTTTCGTTTTTTTTCATTCTTTTTCTTCTTTTTTTTTGGCCCCTGACGGGGCACGTTTACTGTACAGAAAAGACATAATTTGGTAAATTATGTTCAACGAAAATTTTGTGCCTAAAAAAGGCATTGGCATCTCATCTTAATGCCCTCACGGGATAGCAAAATTAGGCCCTCCTTAAGTATATTTCCGTGCCGACAATTCTTACTGGAACACGGATTAGGTGTACAATATCAACCAACTGAAGGTATCACTTGGTGAAGAGCTACGCTCAAAACTTCTCTTACTTCATGCCTTCACTGTGAGCGACTAGAAATTTCGAGTATTCGGAATAGGAAGAAAAAAAGGTCAATAATTCAAAAACTGGCTAAAAACTTCATTGCGTGTCCAACCAAACTAGAAACACGGTAGTAGAAACTGGCACCAATGCTATGAAATTATTGATTGAAGGACGTATCTGCGATTCCCTTGCAAAGTTGCGATATAACACCTTTGTAAAGAAACTCTCTGAGAGTTTACTATATCAGATTATGGTCTGGATGGGGAACAAGGGCGTCTTGAAGGCCACAGACAATGTTTGGAACCTGAAGGACGATAACCTAGTTCTAGTAATGTCAGACAAGGATGCTGCTCCAGAAATTAATTAAAGATGATCCGAAGCAACTGCACAAGTGGATGTAGAACAGGTCGTTGTAGCTGCAGAGGATACAGTCTGCCATGGCACGGTATCGGTGTACCCTGTCATGTTGATGCTTACGAAACTTCTTACAACAGAATAGTAGCAGGAGGAACAGGAAGCATAGTTATGCTATTTAATTGAACAATTGTACACGTAATTTTCTACATAGTCTAGAGTAAAACTAAAAATGAATTTGAAGTGAAAGGTGGTCAATTAATTCTGATCACTACAAACAGAAACAATTTTAAAGATACACTATTGGGAGGATTTGGGCAGGTATTTTAGACGTGATGTAGGATATAGGGTGCCCATATTGGTCACCATTTGGTTGTAAGGCTTGTCCATCACTATTCAGTATAGAAAAAAAAAGTTTTTTAGTGGATTTGTTGACCTCCATAACATAGAAATAGACACACACATCACATAATGAAGACCATTTATTGACTGTTTTAGAGCAATAATGCGTCCACGGCAGCAATTTGGGGGCCATTTTAGGGGGCCGTTGTGAACGCCATCTTGGATTTAAGGCTTTCCAATCACCACGCAACATGCTGAATAGTTTTTGTGTATCTGTTGACCCCCAAAACACAGAAAAAGACACAAACATCACAATTGTAGGTCATTTATTATTATTATAATGATGATGATGATGATGATGATTATTATTTTTATTATTATCATGATGATGATTATTATTATTATAATTATCATGCATTTATACACGCTCTTCATAGTACAACTATATCACAGCGATTACAAAATTATCATATAAGTGTTACTTGGGGAAAAAGGTATGTTTTTCACAATTTCTTAAACTGGTTCAAGGAATTACCAGATTCAATAAAGGTATGAAGTTTTTTCCATTCCTTGGCTGCAGTCACAGTAAATGTACGATCACCTGCTCTGGTACGAGTTTTGGAAATTGAAGGACGAAATGGATCCTTGCCAGACCTAAGATTTGGTCTCCTGGACAATGTAGGGTAAAACAATCCTTGATATATGCTGGTGCTTGACCATGTGATGATTTGTAATCAAAAAGAAGAATTTTAAATACAATCCTTTCCTTTACTGGAAGCCAATGAAGTGATTTGATCAGTGGTATGGCATCATGGCGGAGATTACACTCAAATATATCACGAGCAGCCAGGTTCTGTGAACTTCAATTTGAAGCCTTTGTAAGTGAGTACAGGGCACCTCAATTAAAAGCCCATTACAATAATCTAACCGAGAGAGTACATGACTGCGTATCGCATGATGACAAGCATCATTAGTTTTGTACTTCCTGATTTAACACATATTTTTTTAATTGAAAACGAACAGATTTACAATGTTGATCAACTTGTTCTGACACGAACATTTTACAGTAAAAACACCAAGATTCTTGATTGATGTGGATGGTTTAATTTGATTCCTTCCGAGTGTAAGTACAACATTGTTCATACTATACGAAGGTTATGTGGTGAACCCACAACGAAAAATTTTCTTCGAAAGAAAAAAGAAGAAAAACGCAAGAGTTTGCACATTTTTGTTGTCTGGACATTACAAGATCATTAACCCCGATGAATATTGCTCCAATCATAAAAAAGTGTAATGAAGTTTAAGTAAGTTGTCTCACTGTCGACTTATCCCTGCCAGTGGTTGACGAGTAATTTACTGTAATGGCTTTGATTACTTTTTGAGGGCACCGAAAATGTTCCTGTCCGAAGGGGCGCATCCTATAAATCATGTACTCGAAACGGTACATATCTTCCGGTTTTGAGTTAGTGCACAGAGATGACGTCATCAGCACAGCATCGCGGACCCTGTAGGAATAGAAATAAGGTAACATTGTAAATATGACATTTTTGACGCAGTAACTAAGTCAATATATCAGAATTATTTACCATAATAATTACAGATACGATCGATACGAATTATTTTTCGTCACACTTCGTTGTTTTACTGAAACAGGGTTCAACGTAGAATTAATTAAGATAATGTATTTTGGGGGAAAATGATACAAGAAGCTTATTTGACAATTGATTAACCTATTAAAGGGCAGTAACATGATTGGAAGAAGTTAAAAACGCCTCAAGAAGCAAATGCACGAGTTGAAAGATTTACTTATTTACACACACGAACGAAAAACACGAAAATGTAAAATTTAACAATGTTAGAGTTTTAAAAACTCTGTGCTCATGATAGTCCATGCTACCAGTGTCTCTGATAAGTTCTGAAAATTAATCCCTCAAAAATAGTAGTTTAAAACGACCAGTAAGTGCTTTTAAAAACACTTAATGTCACGTGACGACAATAAAGGCCGTATCTCACTGGCATGGAGACTAGTTTCTGACCACTTGGCGACTCGACTCTCCATGTCGTCTCCTTGGTCAGAGAGGGGTCTCCGAGGAATCGCAGAGATATCAAACATGTTTTTTTGGAGATTGGAAGAAGTCTCCAACCCATGCAAATCGAACAAGTTTGCTTTCCCCGCTACTCCCCGTAGACCTGGATAGTCTCGTGGAGATGTTCGCGTCGACGACTTCGCCATGAATTAATTATGAATCGGTGAATTAATCATCTTAAGTCACCTACTGGTCTCCAAAGTATCGTTGTAGTCTCCACGACGGCGCTGCGATTTGGCTACCAAGTTAATCGATGAATCGATGAATGAATTAACTTATTAAGGCCTGATCTTATTGGTAGAGACGTCACAGCGACTCCCGTGACTCTTCAGTCGCGGCGACTCTATAGACCAAAAATGGCTTGGGCTCTCACTGAAGGCGACTTCCTGGAGACCTACAGGAGGCTGAATGAAGTCTCCCCGGAGACTCGGAGATGTCGCCGTGACGTCGCCGCAACTAACGGAGACCCGAGTTACCAACTGGTCGCCACTAGTCTCCAGGCTACAAGGGCGTAGGCATGGGGTGCACTGGGTGCACGCACACCCTCCCCCGAAGAGCCATAGGAGTTCCACCCTAATAGCAAAAAAGACATTTGCACCACTTTTTTGCGTTCAACGCCTGATTTTCTCAACATTAGTTCCACCTTCCTAAGATGTGCACCTCCCTGTTCCACCTCCCCGAGATGGGCACCTCCCCATGCCCAAACCAGCCTACGCCCTTGGGCTAGTAAGACACTTCCTTTAGTCTCCGGAACAGAGAAGGTGTCTCCAGCAGGTCTCTGAGACATCTCGGGGACGTCGCTGCGACGTCTCTTTGGTGTGAGCTTAGGCCATTTTGTGGTGTCCTGAGTCGACCGAGTCGCCGCGACTGATCACTCGCAGGAGTAGCGACGTCTCCTCCAATGAGATCGGGCTTTAGACCATGAATTCTTACTTGAAGCATCATTATTCCTGTGCAATAACGCGAAACCGGCTCTCGTTCGCGCTACCTTTTTGAAACCATATTGGCTAAACTCCATATCTTGACCGTAGGACAAGGCCATTTATCGTAGTTTTCCGTAGTCCCATCAGTGGTATTCTACATATTCCAAATGATGATTATTTAAATGTTACTAAACCCGTAAATCGTGTAGATCGGGTTTGTTCTCCTAATGCCATGCGCGCGTTTTTGAGAAAATTAATTAATTCTGACGGTTATTTATAATGTCGTGACCAAGTACGTTTTAGCAATGTACAAACTAGCGGGGACTTTTACCATGTTCAAAAAAAGAAAAAGAAAAAACGTGGCTGGAATGTTACTCCGTCATATCCTCGTTGGCAAACTCGGGAGTGCTTGACAACCTATGCAGTCGCAATGCTTCTGTGAAACTGAAGATATTTGAAAGCTGAATAGGAACTTTGGTGAGGCACT
>JZLH01S0027150.1:38930-49881 GCA_001188425.1 Eucidaris tribuloides | reverse complement strand
CAAACAAAAACATAAAGACAAAAACATAAAATATGCCCAAACATCATGCAAATGGTGCGCCTTCCGGCGGCCGCCTCCGACTCTACCCTATAAGCTCTTAGCAAGAATGCACTGTACCCTAGCCACAATGCACATGTAAAAACGTGAAACATTACCATGCACATCACACTGGCACTGCATGAGCTTCTCCAGCGATAGCCACCAGGAGGAGCTTAATAGGGAATTCTCATCAAGTATCAAGTATGTGAGAACTTATGTTCTCATGACAATTCCCATGGTGCCCCCGTTTGCCCTGAAGGGGGCAACAGGTTGGGGGAGGGCCGAGGATTGTGTGAATTCACACTTTACATCATTTTCTTAAAGCACATCAATGGATTTTGACTCATACATAGTGGGAATGACTCCTTAGGCGGAGGGAATAGAGCGTTCCTGAAAATGGACATGTAGAACCCGTGGCGGACTCAGGTCAGGGCCCATAAGGGTCAAACACTAGAAACTGTCAAGCACAAGCCCATTGTAACCAAATTTGGAGATGGTAGAATGGAATAACAGGCGACCTCAATATTAAATTAGGGTTAAAGTCCACATAAGTAGATCAAAGGTATAATAAGGTAAAATGTTAAAGGAAGAAGGAGCAGCAACTACAGGCATAGTATAAGAAAAAATGCCATTTTGAGTATTGTGAGAAATATGGTACATGTGATAAAGAAACCTAAATAAGGGCTACGGACTGTGTGATACTCGCCCTCAGCAAAGGCCCTCTATAAATAACGTTAATTTGTGTTTATTTTACGTTCTTGCAAGTTTCATCCGGAATAAAACGTGCAGAAACATCTATTAGGCGGAGGAGCTTTATCGATTCAAAACATGCATACATTACCACGCGCGCGACTCAACACACGTCGGGTAGCATGCATCCGTCACGCATGGCCAGCTCCAGGCCAGTGCACGCCCCTCGTGAAATCTGATTGATTGGCAAGAACTCATTTTTTGCCTTTTAATTGGCTGGCTCCTTCTTCCGTTAACATACTAAGGCGAGACATTATGTGTATAAAAATTTGTGATGTTTTAAAATTAAACCTGCGTAATAAAGCTCCATGGCGACCGGAATGCAAAGTTTTGTTCTCAAAATACTTCATGTTCTGATTGTTGCCTAGATATCAGGTTCAAGGGCAAAACTATGTATATTATTTTTCTCTTTGAGCACCACAGATAGTTTGCAAGACCTCAGAGTGAACGCGTCGTGCCTCCGGACGCTACTTTTCTATGATTGCATTGGTTCCACATGTATAAATTTGCCACAAGTAAGCGGCGAAACCTGGACAGACAGGACAAGTGTAAGCTATTGATAAACCTGCTAATTATCCTCGGGATAGAATAGGATCTATGCTCAAAACCAAAAAAAAAAAAAAAAAAAAAATTTCATTTTTTTTAATAAAAGCTTCGTTCTGCGAAAGCCCCATTCAATAAATTGTCAAACTTTCGCTATTTCACAGACAACAGACAAGCAACGCACACACACACACACACAACATGACACACACACACACACACGCACAACACACACACACACACACACACACACACACACACACACACACACACACACACACACACACCACACACCACGACATACGACAGAGCTACATTGTGGGTTCCTGTGCAGTGTGAGTGTTTCCATAAAGGTATAAAAACACATAGTGAGTGTATGCATTTTTAACCCCACAATGCCGAGAACGCCCCCACAATGTCTGTAACCTCAAACTTAAAACATACACTCACAACCTGTACCTCCTGCAACGCCCGCAACATACATGCACACACAACACACAAAAACATACCACATCATTATGCGAGTAAATAATAAAAAAAAACGGTTCACTTAGCACGCCCACTAGTGTTGCTTTTAAACCACCGTTTTAAAATGTTTCATCTGGGGGTACCCCCACAATGCCAAAATACAGCCCACAGTGTAACTCATACTTAAACATTACACCCACAATTACCTCCTGACACCACACACACACACACAACACACACACACACACACACACACGTACATTCGTATGCTCTGGGCCAAAAAAGTTTGCAGTGAAGTAATGTAAATCATACATAGTGAATATGTTAGTTGTTTCAGGGTATTTTCCCTCATTATGCGGAGCATGGCAGTGAAAACAATCTTACAGTAAGAAAATATTCTGCCCCCAAGATTAGTTGTATTGGGAGAAATGAAGAAAGAGAAGAAAGTAGAAAGAAAGAAAGACAGAAACAGCAACATGAACGAAGACACAGAAAGAATAAAAGAACGAAAGACAAAAAACCGAAGAGGACAGAAGAAGAAAGATAGAATGAAATAAAGAAACAACCAAAAAACAAAAACAAAAACAAAACAAAAAAGAAACAAGCAAGAAAGGAAGAGGAGTAAAACAACACTCACCCAGTCACTACATGTCAACATTCTAGTGCATGTCATTAGTATCACAAAATTTTTACACGTTGGCAAATTGTGTACTAACTCAGTCAGCAAAATATAAGGCGCCCTACGGAGTATTGCGTGGGCCCTAATCTGGACAACATGTGGGCCCCGAATGTATGGCCACATATGGCCCATATGGAAATATACGTTTTTACCTTTGTATCATGGCAATGTCGGTTCATATGGTAAATCGATATATACCAACATAAAAACCCAATGTAAATCCCACATCGACCGATCTGGCCCCACATTGGAAAGCAATTATTGTGGTTTCACTTGGGTCCCAGGTGGGCGCCATGGCTCATATGAGTTGAATCCTGGGCACACCGACAATGAAACCCCATGTACCCCACATATGGAGCGATATGGATTTGTGTGACTGATCTGGACATCAAGGCCGCGCCCATGTATGGCCACAATTGGGTCCATATGGAAATATGTATGCCCCATTTGACCATATGCGTCGCCATATTCATTGGCAATATGGTTCTCTCATGTGAGGTACCATATGGGCTACCCATATGGCTACCCGAGATGCGTCAACATGGGGCCAGATGCCCATGTGTAAGCCATATTTCAATTGCACCGTGTTCCAAAACTGAGCCAGATGGCATATTGCGAATATTGGGGCCCACTGTACGTACCATGTGGGCAAAAAACGCGTCGATCAACCAACTGCCGAACCTTCCTTCCATCCATCTCAGGCCAGTACCAAAACGGGCAGCCCATACGTGACCCAAATGGCATCCTCGTTTGCACATGGTACCAGTGGCCCATATGTTTATGCTACATTGGCAGCTGCAATGTGGGTGATTTCATGCATATTTTATTTTACCTAATTCCTACCTTAAATCATGATAATTAGATTATGCTACGCGTATATTTATACTTAACTTGTATACTGGATAGATTAGCTTCGGCCCAAGGAGGGCTACTCCGTCTTGTCTTAAACGAGTCACAATTGAAATAATCCCGTGCCTGGACACAATACGTTCGAGGTAATGAATCCAGGGTTTAACCACTCTATATTGAGTAGATAATAACCTGCCAACTCTAGTTCGGTATGTCTATGAAATAATTTTAGCAGTGACCTCTTATTCTTTGGTGGAAGCAGGAGAAAAAGATATCTTGATATGACTTAATAATGTCCCTTTTCTTTTCTCCATAGCAAAATTATACGTGTCGATGCAGGTCGCCCGTCCTCATTTCCTCTCTAGCAAACAATCAATGGTATATCATTTACTACAAAGACGTAAACATCGTGTCTGATCTGCACCTTATCTTTCTTTGGTACCTAAGGGCTCCAAACCGTTAGATGCGGTTATAGATTCCAAGGCTGCGTCGAACTAAACATTGAATATACGTTATATACCTGTCTTCATCTAAACCAGGTTAAACAGGCGGTTTTCGAAATTATTAGCAAGCTTTCAAGTTGAGGCCTTCTTTAACTAAATCTTTAGGAACCATGCACAAATCTCACAGCAAACGACCACCTACTGTGCCTGGCCCGACGACACATCCCCCTCTCACGTCGCAGTTCACATAAATGAAGATATTAATTGATAAAAAGTTCCAAAAATCATGTTACAAAACTGCAACATTGTGGATTCATGGTGAGCATACCCTTCCATTTATTTTTACACAAATTTCACTAAATTTCCATTTTTCAACGGTTGTGATGACGAGTGGATAGAGCGTCCGCCCTCACAATCTGTGAAAGGTCCGTGGTGTTTCGAGACCGAGCCGGTCATACCCAAATACTTTTTAAAGAATGGTACCTCTTTTACTTTCTAGCAGGCCGCTCGGGCATTCTAGAACAATTAAGGGAAGGGTAATAATAGCTTTATGTTATTGCGCTAGGCCGCTGGGAAGTTATCATCTATTATTGAAGTTGGCTACCTGAGGTAGATAAAAATTCATTATATTATTTTCTCTAAATAAATAGTTTTCCTCGTCTCTATTTTGCAAGTTTTTCAGTGTAAAGTTCAAGTGTTAATCATGTATGTTCACGCATAAATAATCAGAAAATAATAATTTAGCTGACATTTTAGTGTACAAAACAAATGGGGGTTGATCACAATGAAATTCCTCATTGTTGCCAATTTTGTAATGATTTCCGAATCAATTCAAAAGTTCTTATCTCTTCCTTCCTTTTGTCTGATTTAGCTCAACTTTTATTCATGTTATTCTGTTCCTGTTCCAATTAACTTTGCTATCAGCTGGAGCTTCCTTAACGGAAATAGGCGATACTCTTATATTACATATATATGAGGAGTATTCATCGAAGGCATATGTATAAACTTTTATGAAAAGTCGGTGATTTGGTTGAATTTACGCACAATGTAGATATACATTCAAAATACGTTCACAGGTATCAGGAGAAAAATGTTTGTTATCCCCCCCCGAAAAAACTATATACGAACCACATTTACGAAAAGTATGTATAGCGTAATCTGAATGCTAGTTTGATAGTATAATAATATATACGACTCTCAGGTTCTGAATAACAAAGCTCATAGATGTGAGATGCTCTCTTAACCAACATTATCTATCCTGTTCTTCAAATCACACGGTTTTAGCATTAGAAAAGTGATAGTATTTGTTGAAGCATCGGTTCAAACCTTCACACGTTGTGGGGTTGTACAATAGACATAGGCTGTCGGCACTTATCCGACTTACGAGAATCACACCGCTCCACCTGGTGGATTACGTGTGCAGAAGAGGCTAACATTTTACATTCACTGGCTTTCAAACCTTCTGTGAACAATTATGCGTATTTCGTAAAAATGTCACTACAGTACAGAGAAGTAGTTGAAAACAACAGAACACTTCGTTTGGACATATTCTGTTACACAAATCCCCACTAGGCTGACATAAGTACTTAAGCACAGAAATCAATAGTGGGATCTGTCGGGTGGTAAATTGTTGCCATACACACTGCAGCAACGGAGCTTACTCCGACGGGTAACTTCAATACTGGCCTAATTCCTCAGCTTTTTATTGGCTATTGAAGTGGAATTAGTCCCACACTATAATGCAAATGTAATACTCTTTCACTGGAAACCAATGAGTGTGAAATTTCATGAAGATTTTAGCATCAACTTGCTACTGTGTGTTCTCTTTAACTGTTCATCTTCAATTATCATCTGCATCTTGTGTTTTTACTCAGGTCGTTCGTCTGTTGATTTTGTGATATGGGGAAAGAAAAACACACGAAAAACCGCAAATAATCCCCGCACAAACATAAAACAAATGACTATAAAATTGATAAGTGCCAGTAATGACCTAAACATGACCCAAAAATAACTGACTCACCAGAAAATAAAAAAAATATTTAAAACAAATAAAAATTGACCATGCCATATTATAATTAAGCTGAGTGTGAATTAGAATCATTTTATATAAAATAATGTATGTGGCACAATATTGCTTTCAAATAGGATGTCTAGTGACTTATACTCACCTTGTTGACCATTGTTGACTTGAAAAGACTGAATCTTGTGTCGCTTGCCCGCTTGACATGTCATTAAAATGATTGTAATTCGAAAACTCAAGACTTAATTATTTACAAATTATGGTATCAAAATTAAGCCCAGTAATAAATTATCTCTTGCCGATGACGTATCTGCCAACGTAACAATATATATCCTTCCGGGTGGAAGTTAGGGTTCCGTCTTTTTTCATAACACTCCATACTTAATTCAAAGATAAAATCTTGTGGTTCTCGAACCATTGGAATACATACCACACAAGGATTCACTCAACACTGGGTTGGCACCACTCGTGACCTTTTCTTGCCCCCCCCCCCTGACAAAAGGGTATAACTGGCTTTTTTTTTTCAAACATTGAGTCTAATATAGTGTGGCGACTCAGTTACATATGTCTAAACATGCAGAACAAAAAAAGATATTAACTCACTAGTGTCCCTTTTGTTTCATAATCTGCTTGTTAAAGGGCAATTAGGCTCTTACCGTGTGACAAAATACATTTTGCTCAATATCCTCCAAAAAACGCCACAAAATAGTCAGATCATGCCCTTCTTGTCATCGGGGCTGGTGACTCAGTTAAATCTCATCATACATAACTTTAAAAAGAAATTGCTGATGATTATCAATATGTGAAGTTTTGATTTAAACAAAAGATTCTAACCAAGCCATTCTCTGAACAGTCACATTATGATGGATTGTTCTACAAATCCTAAAAAGAGACAACGGACAAACAGATAAGATTCCACAATAACCTGCGCCATGAAACAGTTTCATTACACACAATCTAAAAGTTAAACCACCACTTGATCTATACATTCCGTTAATTCAGCGTAATTTGGGGCATACCATTCCCCAATGAATGCAGCTACAACTGAATTGAAATTTATAACCAATCTAGCGAAAACACATTAGTAACTTAGAGGGTTGTTGTTGATTGCAATTGGATTGTTGTTGTACAAAACTAATAAATAAAGTTACAGATTCAGTTCATTTGTATTAGACTATGTGCACACAAGTTTGTAGCGGGAGACAAATAGACCAGTTTACTAATGTATACAAATTTATGGATTTTTTCCGTAGGGGCCTGGTAACGAACTAATCCATAAGCCTGTCTGTTATGAATACATTTCAGTACTTGTAATCTAACTTCATTACTTGTTGCTATGACCGGCAAACCTCGGGAAAGCCTGCAGATTGTTAGGGACAACCTTTGTTTAAAATGTATGCATAAATTTTGAACATGTAAGCAAACTGGTCTATTGATTGAGGATCACTTGCGTGCGGTTTTGGTAGCAAATTTTGGTGCAACGCTTAGCCGAGTGTGAATACGCATTCAACGTCGGGGGTCAGCTAGCTGACTTTATTTTCCGGTTCATATTCTAAGGTTCGTTGACGGAATAAACCTCATACTCAATCTTACTAAAATAGATGATAAAAGAGTTACAAAAAAATATTGCCTCCAGCACGATTTGGACCAAGGATCTTCAGATATGAAGACTATCTGTCTAATCCAAGCACAGAGCTAGCTGCGTAGCGGTGACGATCAACGGTAATTTCGTGATTTTATTGTATGTGACATTCTTACGTAGTACAGTGCATCATCAGTGCGTACACGTCAGATACTCGGCTGAGCGGCTGAGCGTTGCACCAAAATATACTACCTGCGTTTTTGAGCGGACAGCACGCGTTACTTTTGTTGGTATGAACTTATCACGACAGTCTCTCCATTGAAATGATTCCCAGTTTTCATTTGTTAAATTGACGAGCTTGTTCCCTGGTAGAGTGTGGCAAGATGTCTTCCAACTCAGTTACCCATTTCACGCCCGGGATATCGGATTTAATCCACTTAATATTGTGAGTCCTCGAAAAGTGATTCGGATGATAACGAGTTTCCCGCGCCACTGTCGGTTGAATCGTTTCCATGGTTACGATGGACGGTAGTCGAGATGCGGAATGAAGATAATTGTCAGTCGGTGAGCGATCGGTTCGAGTATTTTACGATGTCTTCGAGTTGGAATAGATGAGCCGCGTGTCCGCTTCAATCTGTGAGTAAACGAGCCAAATTTATTGGTGAGATAGATTGAGAGTCACAACACATTATTATTTGTCCAGTGCTTATGCAAAGGCCGTTCACTGTATGTCATGTGTCTATGCAAAGGCCGCTTATTCCATACATAATGAATGCAGTTAACGGCCTTTGCATAGGCACACAACATACATTTGTATAGGCACATTTTTTTTCAAACTGAGGGATTGAAAAAACCGGAGTGTACAGGTCGTTTCCACGGTCCCATAGAAACCTATGTTAAATGGAATAACTTCCGAAACGTCTCATTATTCTTTAATCGAAGGAGATGAAGGATAAATTTGCGTAGGTTTGAATTAAAATAAAAATGAGTGATGATGTTTTCCAGCTCTAAAACGGTCGAGAGCCGTAATACAAGACTTACCACACATTCTCTCTGCTAAATAGTATAAATAGCAGAGAAGTAGCATGGAGGTTCATGTAGCTCAGATTTTTTAAAACTAGAGACATTGTTAAGATATAAAGAATCTCATGAAATTGATTACCGTTTCCTGTAACCCATGAAGTTACAATCCGAATGAATGAAGTGAGAATTCAATGAAAAAAAATAAAACGATCATTCAATGAGTACGCGTATTCCGGTGTCCTACCAGTTGAATCGAACGCTCGCGAAACCGAAAACCGCCTGAATTTAATTTAAAACATTACATACAGTACGTCTCCAAAAAAAATGTGCAAGTAAAAAGCGTCCTCTTTTAACACATAGAAAATACTCTTGTGACATGATGCTCACATCAATGTCAGGAGCATAGTCTTAGCTTTCAAATACTGTTAGTTCTGTTCAATTTGCTTGTTTCAATCTTGAGATATGTATATTTTAAAAAAATGATAGGGTAAAATTACAATTGTGCCACTTCAAGTACAGTCAATCTAAAAGTGGCACAATTGGGATTTCACGCTTTTGTTGTTTACAACATATCTCGAGATTAGAACGGGCAAATGGAATTGAACAAATGACATGTGAAAGCTAAGACTATGCCCTTGACGTTGATTATAAGCGTCATGTCACAACAAGTATTTCTAGTTGCCAAAGAGGGCGATAGTTACTTGCACAATTTTTGAGACATACTGCAGCACATCTCAAAAATTGTACAAGTGAAAGACGCCCTCTTTGACAGTTAGAAAATACTGCTGTGAGTGTGACACGTGCTAAAATCAGCGTCAAGGGCAAAAATCTTAGCTTTCAAATACTGTTTGTCTCATTCAATTTGCTTGTTTTAATCTCGAGATTAACAGCAAAAAAGGTAAAACCACAAGGGCCTGATACTATCATTGACGTAGGAAAAGTGGCACATTCGTGATTTTACCCTTTCGTGTTTAACTAAATAAATCTCAGGATTAAAACAAGCAAACTGAACAAAATAAACGGCATTTGAAAGCTGAGACTTTGCCCTTGACAGCGACGTAACCATCATGTCAAAACAGTATTTTCTAATTGCCAATGAGGGCGCTTTTCACTTGCACAGTCACAGACGTACTATAGGTTTACTAGACGTCCATCTTGGCCCCGCCTGCCTGAAACATTAGAAGATTTCATTCCCCATAGGGACACGTGTTAACAATTAAGGTGTTGAATAATTCATAGGAAAGACAAACTACGTCACCAGCTTCCTAAATAAAGAGAAAACAAATCCTTATTTGAAAATCACTACTTGTCAATTCTGACTGCGTCACGCCTCTGCGGGACGTCATAAACTTAATTAGCATAATTTTTTTATTTTTATCCCGGCGAACACGTCTGTCGCAGGCAATGCAAATTTACACAGGCTTATATAGGGCCTGCATGCATTTTACACGCAACAAGTAGAAACAAAATACTGCAAACATGGCGATCCTCATTGGACTCGATGTCGATGATAGATCTTTCTATATAACAGCTTGTTCAAAGAAATCAAAGGTAAGTCTAAAGAGATTTACTTACTATGTTCGTATAGAATTTGACGGATTGACAGATATCTGACTCACGGTCGAAACCCCGGCCCCTCAGTCAGAGGCTCAGGCTTATGCCTACTAGATCTAACGTTAGGCTTAGACAGTTAGAAACGTTATGTTAACTTAACGTTAGACCTTCACTAACGTTAGTTTGGGTAGTGTTAAAGTAACAGTTAGATTTCTGTACGAATTTTCTTGGAGGTAGACCCTAGTTTGAGTAGAGTAACGTCAGACTCTAACCTAACTAGATCAGGGTAATCTATCTAACGTTAGCTAGGGTCTTGTCACAACACAAAATTAGTGTTTGTGTCAGACAGTGCAACAAGCTAACTTAGATCCTCTATCTCTAACTTAATTTACTATCAACTTTAACAGTTAGTCGCTGTCGTAATCTCTGAGTCTAACTAACGTTAGAATGTAATACCTGTAAATCTAACGTTAGCGTTACTAAGATTAGGCTAGACTTTGATTCCTGGGACTAGACTCTAGTAAGATTTAACGTCACTCATTAGAGTATCGGTCTACTTGACAGGTCTGGTTTAAAAGGCTTCGAACTGTGTATCTAATTAGTTTTTTGACGTTTTTCAGGCATTTACGTTACCGTACTAGACCGACGGTGTCTGTCGTTTTCTTCAGGGACCCTCATTTAATGCCAGTATATACTCAGTACTGTTAAATGAGGGTCCCCGAAGAAAACGACAGACACCATTGCAGGTCAATACCGTACGATCTTGACAGTTATTTTACAGCCTATCTCTTCTCTACAGACTACACAGAGGTGATAGATCTAACATTAGGTTAGATCTAACTTTAAAATATCTGTCAAGATCGTACGGTAAATGCAAGTAAAAATAAAAATAAAAAAAAACTTGATACACAGGTTGAAGCATTCAGTCTAACGTTGGGACTGGTTGGGATCCAGATATGCTGCTGGATTAAGCCAGCGATACCGTACCGTAGCGTATAGGG
>JZLH01S0027150.1:5337-16214 GCA_001188425.1 Eucidaris tribuloides | reverse complement strand
CACACACACACACACACATCTTCACATGCATCAGGATCTATTCTTAAAGGCCAATATCAAAATGCTATTCAACCAAGGCCCTGTTTCATAAAAGTTGGCATCATATCATCTTGTCATTCTACTGCAATTTTTGTAAAAATCCAAAGCTCTAATTGGCTGTTAAGTACTGTTGCCATGGTGGTTGCCAGTAGAATGGCAAGTTGACATGATATCAACTTTTATGAAACAGGGCCCAAATAGAGCATTATATTGTTTAAGGGCAATCCAGAAGAATGAGTCTCAAAATAAGGCAAATATTATACTGCATGGCTTAACAGAGGCGGCGCCAGGGTAAAATCTTAGGAGGGACGAAGTCCGTCGGGAAAATGTTGCCTGTCAAAAAAAATAAAAATAAAAATACTAGCCAAATGCAAGCCAAACACCATCCGACGACACCAAAATGCATTTTTGCCTGCCGAAATATTTTTTATTAGCCAAACTACAAACCAAACAGAATCCGACGAGTGGTGGCCAGGGAGCCGACGACGTCGAAAATGCATTTTTACTTCCCAAATCAACAACGATAGGGGCGGAAAATTTTCGAAAAATAGTAAAAATCCCCGTTATTTTACTTAAAACAATAGATGGCGGTAAATATTCACTGACACCGGTAATTACTTTCAAACATTATTCTTAGCCATAAAAATTGAAATAATTTGAAACGTAAAGAATTTAGAATGTAACGTATATGCTTGCCTTCAATCTATTCAGCTGAGCTTTATATCAGAACCGTTAGAATAACAATTTTTATACTCCTATATACATTGCCATCGGAAATTAAAACCAGGAATCTCTCAAGATACCATAATTTTTCAGGGCAATCACCCCAGGAAATTCATCTCCATGATGGATATACACCTGTACACCGTCACGTTCCCTCCAGAAAATTGTGATACATCAAATAAATCAATTCGATACTTTTCTGTGCATTCATTTTGTTTTCATCCCGTCTAAGTATTCCTGAGGCGCCACATATAATCGTATAGTAGATACAAATGTTTGGAAAAAAACATAATTTAGAGAAATTTATCATGATTTCGCCTGGTGTAGCCTTGTGCGTTAATTATCCCTTTGCGCTTCTGTAATTTAAATACACGAAAATCGAAGCCACCCACACGCTGATCTGTTGTGGCCGAAAATTTATCTCAAATTCGACAAATTGTTATAATTGTGGGACTTGTTATCTGCAATATGCTTGAGGATTAGTCGTGTTTGTGTGTTTTATTTTCCATCAAAGGTATTAAAACGGATACCAGAATCAGAGTTGTATTAGAAATTCGTTTGATTTAATAACTACGCCATGTCGTGTGTTGTTCGATTCTCAAGCAAGGTTGTCAATTAAATAATTAGATTATATAGGCCTACACAAACCCATAATATTCCTTATTCGCGTATGCTTTAGCACTCACAATTACATTTAAATGTTATTCTTACCAGTATTACACTCCAAAAGCGTACCGTGTTTTGAGGGAGAGGTGTTTGGGTGTGAGGGATTTCATATTCAGTAGTTCCATGCATGGCTATGCAGTGTGGTTTTGTATTCTACTCGGTAAAAGTCTGCTAAATCAATCATTAATAATTGAGTGAAACGAAGTATGATATAATTATATTCTTTTTATCAATTTGGGCTGGCACGAGTGGTGTTAAACGCCCCCATAGTATACGCATTTGAAATTGCTTTATCATATTTACGGCCCCCGGAACGATCAGTCATGGTTCAAATCTTTGAAAACATGTCGCGGATTGATTCATGTAAAAGAAAATGACCTTGAATTGCTGAGAAAATTAATATTCCCGAGAACTGATAATTTTTCAAATAGTTTAACCCCCTCTACCTCATGAGACCATATAATCACCACGCGTAAGTGTTTAGGTGAATATGACTATGATGAAGATCCAGTCTCTACAAACTTCAGTCTCTAGGAGACAGTAATTCAAATCAAAGTCTAATGGTCACCATGATTCCACTAAAACCGAGTTTCGAATTCCTATACTTTGCTAAAGGTTCTTAGATGATATTTTCTTGTATATACCAGTGTGTTTACACAATGTTAATTTTTTTGACATGCAAAGGAGACGCCCTGCCTCTAACTGCAGTGCGCTAACTCGAAACTTTAGGCGGGAAGATCATGGCATTGTGCTGCCATTCGCCAGCAGGTGGTCTTGTCGTCTGTTGATCGTGTTTCATATCCACACCCAACTTCCCACGTATCACGTTTATTGTTTATTTTATCTGGTCTATTTTTAGTATTCCAGGTATCGTTAGAAAATAATGAACGACGATATGGGAATGAAACTGACAGGAGCATACCTTTGACCTTCAAACATAAATTCTAGCCAGGAAAAAACAAATACTATTTTGGTGTTGGCATATCGCAGTCGCGTGTTGATAAGAACATTATATCGAGCGTTATCTATTATATTGCCCTCCTTTTCAAATAGAAAGCAAATACAAAACAAAACCATCAAAACAATCAGAAATTGTTATTGATACACGACCTTTATGTGATGCGTTGAGATGATAAGGAGCGTGAGATGCCTTTTTTATGAAATTATAAAATGCTCGTGAAAAAAATTAATTATGATTGGAAGATCGTGTTCTTATGATGTGCGCATCATCGATAATATTTTTCAAAATTATCGGGATTCGTGACAAAAATATTTTATAATTCTTTATATATCAAAAAGTAATAAAAAGAAAGTCAACATTTAATGATATCTGGGAAAAATGGATAAAACAAAGCTGCAAAATAATATTACACTATGAATTTAAAGAATCTTGTTTTTCTTTTTACTTTTCGCGTCACTGTTTGGCCATGAACGGATAATTTTGGCCGTGAAGTTGCCGTCGCTCCCTCTCCCCACCCTCCCCGAATTTACTCTGGCACAGACCACGGAGTGCCGCGAAGAGAACTCAATATAAAAACAATGCATTGTGGGTGACGAGTGTATCAGTCATGTAGAATTCAAATCTAAAAACTCGTCCTACGACTGATGATTAAATTTGAATTTTAACGAGCCCTTCTCGTACAAAACATGACATTCCAGTCCAAATGCTTTTAGAGAGGGGATGTTGATGTAAATCTTAATATTTGTATGATTGTATTTTTAGCATTTTTTTTTGGCCCAATGAGCTCATTTTTGGTTTGCAAATCAAGAAGACAAATTATAATGGGAATTGAAAGGCATTTTGAATTACTCAGTACAGAATGATGGCACTGTCTCAGGTTTCCCTTCGATTTTGTTGGTTTTGGTTTGTCTTGTTTCTTTTTTTTTTTTTTTTTTTTACTTTTCGTGGTAATGTCCCGGCCGCTTCATTTCCTGTCAGCACGGTGATGCGGTATCATTTCACATTTTGGCAGCACAGGTAATTATCAAACATCTTCTCCAGCCATAGAGGCTACTATCTCTGTGTGTAAAGAACATCACTGGCAATGACGGCTATTAACAAGAGTAGATATTACCATAACATATACGCAAAACATACGCTAGTTCACACCGAACTTCTAAAAGGAGATCGATTTTGACCGTGAAAAAAAAAATCCCCTCCACATCGAACTAAAAATAATCCTAAACTTGTGCTGAAATTTTTCTAAAATCAAGTAAACTATGCAAGGATTCTGCTGTGAAAATCTTGTAGTCAAGCATAGACTCATTCTAAAACAACTACTGTCCAATATCCCTGGGGTAGACAAATCTTTTGCTGTAGACTTTTTTATGCGGATTTATTTCTCTCGGGCCTCGAGAGAAATGAAATACTGGTATGCTTGATTCTCCTTAAGTAAACAAATTAAAGACAAATCCTTCCAGCTGGAGATCCACTCCAGCTAGTGTATAGTTTGTATATTTTTCAACTCATCTGGTTCTTGAGGCATTTTGAAGTGTTCCCAATAATGTCGTAAGCTTTAAGAGAGTGCTATTCCATTTCTACGTTGACTGTATGGCTTTCAAACAGTATAGACCTTAATGATATGGAGAGGAGGTGCCTCTGCTGTCCACGTCCATTACCTCACCCTTTTCTTGCATCCCCAATTACCTGATATCAGAGAGTGAGGCATATCGAATTCTTTCCCCAATGCACAATCAGTTGAATGTATCTCTAGAACAAAAGTAGATTAACCTTTTCAGACCTTGTTTGCAAATCCAACGACGTTAAATGCAGCAGTAAGTCTACTTTCACTAGAGATCCACTATGCATGGCCAGCACCCCGTATCAGATACAACTTGATGCAGTCAACGAGTTGTTTGACTAGTTTCCAGCTTGATAGACATTACAGTTTCACTATAGCTGTTTAAAGCTGACATAATTGGGAGTAGTCCGCAACTTGGGTGAAACTACTCCAGAATCAAGTAAACTGTGCAAGGATACTGTGAAAATCGACTAGTTCTAACATAACTTTCTTCAATATGCCTTGTGACAGACAAATCTGTTGTGTAGCTCTCTATGCATATGAGGTCTATTTTTATCGAGGCTCGAGAGAAACATAATGCTAGTATGTTCATGCTTGATTCGGCTGAAGTAAACAAATTCAAGATAAATCATTCTAGCCAGAAGATACACTCCAGCTGGTGTAAGTTTGGTTCTAGAGGCATTTTTTTTTTATTTCTCCCAATCATATCACGATAGACTTAGTACGGAGGGGAAAGGACATAGCCAAACTTAAGATCTTTTGGGGGTTGAACGGTATGTTAACCCCTCAAGTTTTCAAGTTCAATCGACCAGACTTTATAGTTACGTAGTTTCTTATTTCTTTGCTTTCATAAGCAGTATTCGAATCATAAGAAAGCAAGTGACGTTTTAGAGAGTGTTATGACCTATAGCAGCTTGAAATTACTGTTAAATAACTGTTAAAGATATGTGACTCAGGAACAATAACATTTGTTTAAAAAAGCTAGAATGTAAAACTGTAGTTGGAGATGGATAGTGTGAAAATAATCTTTTCACAGTTATCCTTTCAGAGGAAATTGTGTGAGGATGTGTTGGGGTGCGTGTGCGTCCAATAAAAAAATTTGTTGCTCCGACATTTAGTCTTCAGACCTTTAATGGCTCTTCTTGTTTTGCTTAAAGCATAGATACTATAAAACTAAGGTATCTATGCTTAAAGGAATCAATTATTATCAAGAAGAGAAATGTATTGATGATTTAGGGGTCATAAGGAGAAATTGAAAACAATCGACAAAGGCAACGGCAGGCTGTAACTGGGGAAATGCCTGTGATTGATTGGATTGGATTTGAGCCATCTCGATCGCTTAGGATGACAAATGACTTGCGAAACTAAATTCGTCGGGCAATAGCATTTTAATATGCGCCTTCAACGGCGGATTTCCACCTGTTATAACTACATATTTATTTTTTATTGCCTGTGGAAATCTTATCGGTAAAATAATTTATTTCGGTATAATTACGAATTGAAAAAAGCGTTTAAGGCTAAATTACACAAAATACAAAACATTAGAATATATGTTTACATTATACTGTTCCATAAGTATTCAGCTCGGCCAAACGAAATGCATTATACATTCATCAAAGTGACTTTAGTGTCTTTTGGAACTAAGTATCACAAAATTGTGTCTGTATGCTAATAATAATAATAATACAGCCAATAACATTTTACTAATAATAATAATAATAATAATAATAATAATAATAATAATAATAATAATAATAATAATAATAATAATAATAATAAGCGCATTGATACATCCTAGTGATGTGAAATGCGCTATACAAAAGCTACATATTATTATTATTAATACTACTACCACTACTACTACTACTACTACTACTACTACTACTACTTCTACTACTACTACTACTACTACTACTACTACTACTACTACTACTACTACTACTACTAATAATAATAATAATAATAATAAACACAAAAACAATTTAGCAAACGACTCATTTTGAAACGATTGATATAATTATTCAAGATTCAAAATTAAATCGACCCCGATAAATTGTCCATCAACACCAATGCACGTGTATAAAATCTTCAAATTTTGAATGGATTACATGATGATAAGCATCCTTATTATCTAAGAAATTATGCACTGCAAAAACAGTGGTGTTAAAATTACACCAGTCGGTGTTGTGAGGGGACCGCACCAAGCATTTTACACCAGTGTTAAATTCATGGTGTCAGTTCAACACCTATTGGTGTTATTATAGCACATTCTGTATCATCAATAATATTGGTGTTATATCTAAACTCTATGGTGTATTTTTAACACCTGGGGATGTCGTCCTCTCACAACACCGACTGGTGTTGATTTTGACACCGTAGTTTTTACAGTGTGGTGTTATAAAAGAAAGAATGTTAGTTTCTTGATATTCATCTCATGAAATAATAAGATCATTTCAAAGAAATTAAAAGGAAAATAACAACATCGGAAGAAGTTCTCCATCATGCAGGACACAATGATATCACAATCAAGTATACTGTTAAAGACACAGGCTAACAATGACCACAGTTTAAAAAAAAATGTGAGCTATATAATTCTCTATGCTCTAAGTGTCTTTGATAAGGTCTAAATATATGTAGCCTTGAAAAATTTGTATTTCAAAATGATTATTCAATGCTTTCAAAAAGTGAAAATCGTAAGTTGATCGGATTCACCTGCCCATTTTCTCCCATAGACTTACTGTGTGAAGATGTAGGCTATTTTGTACTCCACCCGAGTACTAATTGTTTATTCATGTATATCTTACCAGTGGCAGCATAACCTTCCAAACTTTTGTATTTGCAACCCTTCCATAACACAGCAGAACATTATTCAAGTCTTTAGGGTATTCATAAAGGTCTTGCCTGTAAAATCTGAAGATCAGAAATTCCCTAGATTTTGAAAAATGAGTAAAAAATTGATGTGTATTGTAAGTTCTAGGCACACAGCTTTAAATCTCACTTCGGGCCTGCTACAATATAGTTATGTAATACCACACGGTTGACCTACTTCTGTATGCTGGCATGTGTCAGGCACAAAAGAAATGCAAGGTCATCTACGTATCAAACGTGCTGCATTGAGTTCTCAGTGGTACTGTCCATTGAGGTATAAAGAGACTTGCATCACTGTCTAAAAATAGACAAGTACTACTAGTAGAATTTTTGTCACTAGAGACAAAAAAATCAAATCGAAGTATAACGTTTACTATAATTGCACTAAAACTGCGTTTCTAGCTCCTACACTTTTAAAGATAGAGTACGGGATTTGCACGTCAGAAAACGGCAAAATGAATGCAATCAGCTCAAATCGTTCACAATGTGAAGATTAGTATAAATAAATACCTGTCATAGAATCTTTGGGTAGAATACGCAGTTTGGGTGAAAATCTGGACATTTAAACTTCAAAATTTGCACAGTGACGTGCATGGTTCGTTTCAAAATTTACAGTGACGTTAACGTGCACGGGCCATTCCAAAATTGTCCGATCAGCCGTTAGCCAAAGGTCGCGCGGAGTTTAGCCGTTTAACCAATCAGTGTGCTCCGGTGGTCATGCGAACGAACACATAACCGCGATTTGCAATTTGAGAAAAATTTAAACTCGCGGAAAGAACAATATTGTGGTAAGATGTCGTTATTAGTTTTTCTCATAAAACAACCAATTCATGACGTATGGATGTCAAACTTTCAACACAGCACCATTTGTAAGTACTAAACTACCGTTTGGCATTGATAATGAAGGGAAGTAATGGACTTGCAAATCCCAAACTCAATCTTTAAGAAAGGTTCTTGAATAGCAGTTTCTTCTATATACCGTACCAGTGTATTTGCACAATTATTATAGCGTGGAAAAGAGACACCCTACCTTTAATTTATGAATTATCATTCGAATGAATATCATGAGAATATCCTTACAAACCAAATTGCAATATGGATAAAACATATTTCGTGAACGACTCAGATAAGTGGAATTGCAAGCAAAAACAAATGATTATATCTGTATCGTACACTGACTATGTTACGATCGCAATACAAATCAAATCTGTGTTCTCTTAAAGGGCAAATCAATTTCAGTTGAATTTTTGAAAATAAATGAAATAAACCGTCGAAGTACAATCTATATAATATTTTCAATCAGTGTATAAACAAAACAGCATTACTGTCCGAGATTGTTTGCCTTTTCAGCTTACGTCACACATCAAGTTGTACAAACGAATTTAACGAGGATATGACATCACAAGTGCTTTTTAATGGAATCCAAGTGCAATGAGACTATGTATGCGTGTGTCGGAATTATTGTTTTGTTATTTGTTTCCGTTGTGTGTGTGTATGTTTGTTTGTGTGTATGTATGTTTGTTTGTTTATTTTTGCAATATATATTGGGTCTGTGATATCATGATCGCTGCATGATATCACAGACTCAATATATATTGCCAGTAAAATTTCATTTTTTTATAAGGTCACATCAAAGAAATAGTGAATGAGCCATTTTTTTTTATATATATATATTATGTACAAACTGACAATAACCTGACATTGAGGGCGGTTGCTGAAATCCAGCAGACATTGCATCCAGCTTATGTCACAAACTTTGCTTAATAAACGCCATCATAAGATGATTGATAAGCTAAAATCCTATTTGTACACATACGAAGGTGGTAACTATTAATTTGCGGTGATTTGCATAAAAAGGACACTTTTTTGTTTGTTTTTTAATAAAGTCACCTATTTTTTTTTTCTAACACAGGTTATACCAAATCGTCAGATTTCAGCGCAGACATTGTACTTGCGTACACCAAGCAATGTCACCATAATACACTGTATTTTGTCGTGTGCCTACGCGTACATGTATGCAAAGGCCGTTAACTGCATGTCATGTGTCTGTGCAAAGGCCGCTAATAGATTATGAATATAGGTAACGGCCTTTGCATAGGCACACATCATAATTATAGTTAACGGCCTTTGTACAGGCACACAACGATTTTTACCCGAGTGTAGAATAATAATCACTGAATACACAGAGGAGGCGAGAGGGGGTTGCGTGGGCGTCCGCCCCTCCCCTCCACCTTCCCCTTCCCCTTCCCCTATCATGAAATACAGAAAATCACGGGGTTTTCGCAGTGTAATTCAAGAAATGTAGCGTTTTTTTTTTTTTGCATTTTTACACCAAAGAGATTTTGCCCTCCCTGAGATTGTACCCTGGCACCGCCCCAGATTATTAGCACGTCACCGTACGCTGTGGCCATGAAGAGATTAATAGTAACATTTTTAGATATTACTGCTAAATGTTTTGTGTAATTCAATCACGAATTATGTTTATCCTTAAATAATCAAAAGGTAATTTCATTTATGGGTTAACACAACGCCCACTCGTCATACGTCATAAGAGAAAAACAATATACATATATATAGAATAATTCCGTCAGATTAATTTAAATTAGCTTGTGTATAACTAAACTTCCAATCAATAATTCCTCATATGGATATTCGCTATTTTTCCCCAGTACGCTGTTGAAGCAACTATTATCTCCCGTGTCCTTCGAAGGAGATATTTTCATATAATTCTTCATTTTTGGTTATCAAAAGGTCATTTTCAGAAAAAGGAGTTGCAGTTCAATGACTTGTTTTCAAATTGGCAACGGATTATCGATTATTCCCACCAAATATCACCTGTGACTGTGGTATGCGGTCATGAGCATCAGAATGATCACTGTTTGGTCGGCTGAAAGAATTCGATTTCATTACAAGAATAATCTTCCAACTGGAAATTTCGCTATGTATGTCATTAAAATGTTAAAACAACAACAACAGAGTTACGTCAGTGGATTTTTTGGTGGTGGTGTCGTTGTTGTTGTTGCTGTTTTGCGATGATATTTTATTCGGTCGTAATATTGGTTGCACATTAATAGCTTGGTTAAGTAAACTGTTCTGCGCATGCGTCTATGGCAATATCTTAGTTTACAATTAGTTATAATTTGTTTATTTGTTATTGTTAAATTCATCATTTAAACCAGTCCAAGACAGTGCGTATCAAAAAAAGTAGACACTCAGAAAATAATTTATTACACAAAAATTTCATGATCTAGAGATTATTTTTTGATATAAATATTTTACCTTGGACCCAAGCTATCTGATGACACTGTTGGTATTGAAAGTATTTCACGCATGAGTGAGCACAGCCCATTTTTGTCCAATCGGCCAAAAATGCATTTGCGCACAGAATTTTATTCTTATAGTTAATGTTTAATGCCTCACAGACCGGTGCAGCAGAAGCTCTCACCTGATGTGCACAAGGATTGAATCCTCAGCATGCTCTGAGAAGTGCTAATATCAATTTTGTGGCAAAAAAAGACAAAAATGAAGCAATGATTCAGAAGTACCCCCTAAAAAGGGAGAAAATGTCATGTTTGCAAGATGAACTGTGAATTGAAGAAAATGGCATTTTCTTATTTTTTAGGGGGTGGGGTGGGTTGTATCTGAATCATTGCTTCATTTTTGCTTCATTTTTAATCCTCAGCATGCTCAGAGAAGAGCTAATATCAATTCTGTGACAAGAAAGACAAAAGAAAGCAATAATTCAGATTCAATTACCTACCCCCACCCCTGAAAAAGAAGAAAATGCATTTTTTTTTAAATTCACAGTTCATCTTGCAAACATGACATTGTCTTCTTTTTATGGGGGTATATCTGAATCATTGCTTCATTTTTGTCTTTTTAGTCACAAAATTGATATTAGCTCTTCTCTGAGCATGCTGAGGATTCAATCCTTGTGCACATCAGTGGAGAGCTTCTGCAGCACCGGTCTGTGAGGCATTATTCATTGACTATAAGAACAAATTCTGTGCGCAAATGCATTTTTTGGCCGATTGGATAAAAGCAGGTTGTGCCCACTCA
>JZLH01S0027143.1:0-15493 GCA_001188425.1 Eucidaris tribuloides | reverse complement strand
GTACGTTAGTACGTAGAAGTAGTAGTCGTACGTTGTTGTGTGTGTGTGTGTGTGTGTGTGTGTGTGTGTGTGTGTGTGTGTGTGTGTGTGTGTGTGTGTGTGTGTGTGTGTGTGTGTGTGTGTGTGTGTGTGTGTGTGTGTGTGTGTGTGTGTGTGTGTGTGCACTAGCGTAGCCAAAGGGGGGCAGGGGGCAGTTGCCCCCCCCCCCAATAATGCTTTTTCGGAATTTTGTCGGTACACGAAGGACTCCGTCGGTACATGCGGACCGACAAAAAATAATTTTATACCGACGAAATATCTTATAAACCGACAAAATATTGAAAGAAATTACATTTTTCAAATGTAAAAATCATTTATGTCTTTGATTATCCTGTATGTATAATGGTTTTTAAAAGATGCTATAAATGTTTTTGTCTCGCCCACCGAAGGTGACGGCGAAACTTAGGGATCCAAATGGCGTCCGTCCGTCCGCCGTCACAAATGTTAAAATTTACCTGCAAGACTCTCTTAGGACACATAACTTGGCAACCGTAGGTCCACTGGCAACCAAACTTGGGTGCTAGATGCACATGGGGTACCCACATGTTGTGGTGCTGTAGGAGGTCACATGGTGAGGTCAAAGAGGTCAACGTTAAAGTTTACCTGCAAGACTCTCTTATGACACATAACTTGGCAACTTTTGGTCCAATGGCTACCAAACTTAGGTGATAGATGCACATGGGGTACCCGCATGTTGTGGTGCTGTCGGAGATCACATGGTGAGGTCAAAGGTCATTTTGAGGTCAACGTTAAAGTTTACCTGCACGACTTTCTTATGACACATAACTTGGCAACCGTTGGTCCAAAGGCGACCAACCTTGGGTGATAGATGCACATGGGGTACTCGCATGTTGTGGTGCTGTCGGAGGTCACACTATAAGGTCAAAGGTCATTTGAGGTCAACGTTAAAGTTTATCTGCAAGGCTCTCTTATGACACATAACTTGGCAACCGTTGGTGCAGTGGTGACCAAACTTGGGTGATAGATGCACATGGGGTTCATGCATGTTGTGGTGCTGTCGAAGGTCACGTGGTGAGGTTAAAGGTTATTTTGGGGTCAACGTCAAAGTTTACCTGGAAGACTCTCTTATGACACATAACTTGGCAACCGTTGGTCCAATGGCGACCAAACTTGGGGGAGGTGGGAGGTCACATGGTGAGGTCAAAGGTCATTTGAAGTCAAACGTGGGTTAGGGATGTACTTGGGGAAATTTACCTTAGTGATACTTAGTCGCGGGTGGGCGAGACACAATCTTGCTATTGCCTTGTTTTGTGTTGGTGAGCTTAATGATTAAGTCTTTATTACTCATCTGCATCTCTACCTCATTTACGTTTATGTTTGTTTTATTGTAATAGTTGTTTCTTAGAGCGATGGCCGACCGTTGGTGGCGTACTTGTACCAGTGGCATTAATTATGATCGTCAACATCATCATATTCGTCCTTGTTATAATACGCTTGAGCCGAAGGGTACCTGGAAAAATAGCCACCGAACGTCAAACCCACCAAGAACGCATCAAACGTGCCCAGAATGCTGTCTGTATCTTTCTTCTTCTTGGTCTCACATGGGCGTTTGGATACCTACTTCTGATCGAATCTTGGAATGAGATTTTTCAAATCATCTTCATCATTTTAAACTCGTTCCAGGGATTTTTTGTTTTCGTGTTTTACTGCCTGCGTCAACCAGTTATCAGAAAACAACTGGCAGAAAATTGTCGTTGTTGGCGCCCTGCATTCAAGCGGATTTGTCGTGAGTCTAAATCCTCAAGTGATAAGAAAAAGGTCATATCTGAATTACAGATTAAATCAAAACCAACTATCGAGTCTGTGCTCTCTGATGAGCAGCAAACGGCAGTTTCAACGCCGTAATTGATATTGGCATGATACAGTGTGGCCCAGAAAAGCATTTTTGGGGACCCAATGTAAATTTGGTATGGGCGCGCCAGTTTGTGTTTAAGTTTATAGGACGCCATCAATAGGATGCCTCATTACCGCTTTACCGCGGTAATACCTCGGTGTAGTAATTTCATCTGACCTGAGGTGGAATGAACACGTGGACTTGGTTGTTGCTCGTGCTAATCGAACGCTGGGCTTCATCCGCACGATAGCACGAGGAGCTTCATCCAAGGCGATATTTTCCCTCTACAGATCCCAATATTGGAGTATGGAACTCCTTCCTGGTACCCACATACAGCGGCACAGAAACAAAAGCTTGAACGTGTGCAACGCAACGCCACACGTCTTGCGCTTCATCAACGTCACCGTGAAATGACGTACGAAGAAAGACTTCGTCAGTTAAATTGGGTTCCCCTTTCCTCCAGAAGAGACTTTGCACAGTGTGCATTTGTCTTGAAATGCCTGTCAGGTGTCATCTCATGCGAGGCAATCTGTGATAATCTGCACATAAATGCCCGCCATCCAGATGTCCTGACATTTGTTCACCTTCCCTCAAGAACCCAGGCCCTTTTTCTGTCACCAACACGTAGATTCCCGAGGTTGTGGAATGGCTTTCCTATTCACATTAAAGAAGCTGCTGTCCTCAACTTCTTGCCTTCATTCCTCCAACAGTTACGGATATACTTCTCCGACTTGACTTCCACTTAAATTAGGTCTCAATAATTTGCATACTTTGTCCTCAGTGTATTGCACACCTACATATTTACACATCTAACGGTCAGGATTCGTTATAATCGTTATAATTGTGTTACCTTTATGCCAGGGGCAACATCAATAACCCTACTGGATTCTAGTCATTGATTTAAATTGACACGCAATATTAATTAGTTAACAATGTACACTAGTACTCGCCTTAGTCTCAAAGGTTGTATAATGTATTTGCTCTATGTCATTCCGTTATATGAGGTCATTTTTGTTAGTATCAACACTCTTGCCCCTATTGTGGCATCGTTTGATATACATGTATAATGTAAACATTCAAATTATGCATTTTATTTTATTTGTGTCGGGGGGGTTATGCTTTTATACCATCTCATTATACTGAAATTCTATTACACCTCCGTAATGTGAGTTTTTTTTTTTGTATGTTATTGTAAGCACTATTGCCGCTATTATGGCACATGTGTCGTTGCAATGTATACATTCAAAATAGTATCTTAGTGTGTCAAGGGGGGGGGCTTTATCCCATTTTACTTCTGAAATTATGTGTATAAATATATAATATTCATTTATGTACGTTATCATAAGCACGCTTGCCCCTATTGTGGCACTGTTTTGGTTATAATGCATACATTCAAATATCATTTTATGTGTGTAGGGTGGGGGGGCCTTTTATCCTATTTTACTACTCAAATTATAAGTAAAAATTTACAACATATTAATACATATTCATAGTATTTTTTTTTAAACAGAGTGAATTTTGCACATACATGTAAGGGCTCCTTACAAAACCAGTTCCTGGGATTCAGTTATGTTTATTTAACAGTACTATAATGTGTGTGTGTGTGTGAGTGTGTGTGTGTGTGTGTGTGTGTGTGTGTGTGTGTGTGTGTGTGTGTGTGTGTGTGTGTGTGTGTGTGTGTGTGTGTGTGTGTGTGTGTGTGTGTGTGTGTGTGTGTGTGTGTGTGTGTGTGTGTGTGTGTGTGTGTGTGTGTGTGTGTGTGTGTGTGTGTGTGTGTGTTTGTGTGTGGTGTGTGTGTGTGTTTTCACTGTATTATTTTACGAATATATATATATATTTGGATTAGAAATCAATTTCCTGAACAACTTTTTAATTATCACAATTACCTTTGAAATTTTATTTCGATGTTAAGCGCTACTTTATCAGCCTTACATTATGGAAACGAAAATCATCAAACATTATCAAGTTAATATTGAAATGCAATCTTGCTTCTGTTTGTAATTTATGTTTAATTGATTCACAATTACCTTTTCTGATGTTATTATATTGTAATATTTCTGATCGCCTAAGAAGTGCTCCTCCAAGTCGGAACGAAAGGCCTGTTGGCCATAGTAATCTTGAATTACTTTTTTCCTTCCAGGCATCTTGGAGGGGTGCACTTTTGCTGGTATATTTCTATATTGTTATAATTTTTATACTTGTATATATTTCTTTTATGCCGAATAAATAATAATAATAATAAATGCAATGCTTTGCAAATTTTGCTCTGAACTGAAAATTACTGAACAAAAAATGACGATCTAGTGGTGTGTTGCTTAGAAAAGAACACACTATGAGATGAATGGGAAATAAAGTATTTTTCTTGAATAATGAAGGAGGATTGATAGATTTAGTGTAGGCCTATCGTTTTTCTGGGCCACACTGTATAGGATGGTTTGTGTTTCACTAATGACAAATTAACAGTGTAAAATCTCCATTACCAAAAATACAATTTCGTGTGAGATGGTTTGCGTAGTGCCCATACTGATGAACATCTTAAAGGGTTGACATCTTTGCTTTTGTTATACATTATATGTATGTATGTATGTATTTTTTCCCTGTCTTGCCTTGGCTGGTTGGTGGATGCTGAGGGTTTTTGATCGTCTATGGGATGGGATTGGTTGGATAGCAGGTGGGTTAATAATAATAATAATTATTATTATTTATTATTATTATATATTCAATTTGTGTATGAATATGTATGTTTTTGTATGTATTACATTATTTACTTTGATGTACATTGTCTGCGAAATAAAGAATAAATAAATGAATAAATAAATAAATATGAAAGGCAAAAACATGTAGAAGGAAGCATTCCCCTCCAACAATCTTTGAGTAAGGTAACTTTTAGAAATCACGGAATGCCCTTAATCTTAGTTTGCGTACACTAGAAGTTAAAGCGTTTAAGATACAAAATGAAACATTATTATTCCAGACTCAATTTGCATAGTTATATATTTGATTCACTGATGTATGACATATTTCATCACTAATACATGTAATCCTGCTTTATGCACATTTACATATACGTATATAGTATAACTCGTATGAAATGTAATTGGTTATGTGTATTGTATGAAAATGTGTAAAGCTGTATATTTCTGGACAAGTAGAGGTAGAATCAACTTTTGTAGGAGCACGGAGGAGTGTTAATTAATGAAACAGAAATTGTAATTGAAATGGGGGAAAGAGGTTAGTGTAAGTTAGTGTTGTAAAAGATAATTCTTGAAGACTTAAGAACATGAATACTAAGGAATATGATATTTATTCATTGACTTGTTCTCACATTTTTTTGAAAAAATATAATCTTTCACTTTGTAGATTTATACAACAAGCAGAAAAATACGCCGAAAATAAAAACTATGAACTTCGTCTATATTGATATAACAATATTGTGAAAGGAGAGATGAAGGAACCTTATGAAAGGAAACTTGTCAAAACTATATATTTCCTGGACAAGAAGAGATGGAATCAATTTTTATAGGAGAGTGGATGAATATTGATTGATTGAACAAAAGTATCACAAAAGGACTGCAATGAATACAGTTAGTGTTGTGAAGATTATTTGTGAACTGTTAAGGACATGAATACTAAGGAATGTGATTTTTATTCACTTACTTATTTTCATATTTTTCAGAAAAATATATAATCCTGAACTTTGTAAATACATGTACATCAAACAAAGTACGCAGAAAATAAAAACTACTCAACTTCGTGTATTTTTGATACAGCAATATTTTGATGGGAAAAATGAAGGAACCTTCTCAAAGGAAACTTATCAAACTTTATATTTCCTGAACGAGTAGAGATAGAATCAACGTTTATGGGAGTGGATGAGTATTGATTAACCAAACAAAATTAGTAGTAAAAAGGACAACAATTAGTGCAAGTTAGTGTCGTAAAGATTATTCTCAAACAGCTAAGGACATGATTAGTGAGGAATATGATATTTATTGATTTACTTATTCCAACAATTTTCAAAAAAGCATATAATCTTGAACTTTGTAAATACATGAAGCGGAAAAAGTACACAGAAAATAAAAACTACTCAAGTTCGTGTATTTTGATATAGCAATACTGTAAGTGAAATGAAGGAACCTTCTTAAAGGAAACTTATCAAACTGTACAGGTTCCAGGACAAATAGAGATAGAATCAACTTTTTATAGGACAGTGGATAAGTATTGATTAACTGAACAAAAGTAGTAGTAAAAGGACAGCACTTAGTGTAAGTTAGTATTGTAAAGATTATTCTAGAACAGTTAAGGACGTGACTATTGAGGAATATGATATTTATTTATTTTCAAATAAAAAACAATATTCACGAACTTTGTAAATACAACAAGTAGAAAAGTACACAGAAAGCAAAGGTAGTTATGTTCGTGTATTTTGATACAACAATATTGTGATAAGAGAAATGAATGAACCTTCTGAAAGGAAACTTATCAAACTGTATATTTCGTGGACAAGTAGAGATAGAATCAACTTTTATAGGAGAGTGGATGAATATTGATTGAGTGAAAAGGGGTAGTAAAAGGGACAGCAGTTAAAGTGACAGGCTAACATTATGGAGCTTCAATTAAAAAAATTGTCAAACTTTGATATCTGAGCTACATAGTAGTGTTTAAATGGACAAATAAACACCCTAGAATACAAAAGTTTGGAAAGTTACACTGCCAATGGCAAGTTATACATGAATAAACAATAAAACTCGGGGCGAGTTTTATTAACCTAGGTGTACACACAGTAAGTCTACGGGAGGAAATGGGCAAGTGAATCTGGTCAACTTACGATTTCCACTTTTTTAAAGCACTAAATAATCACTTTGAAATACAATTTTTTCAGGGCTTCATTTTTAGACCTCATCAAAGACACTGGTAGCATGGGGAATCATGCGGCTCAGATTTTTTTTAACTGTGGTAAATGTTAGCCAATACCTTTAATATAAGCTAGTGTTGTAAAGATTATTTTTGGACAGTTAAGCACATGAATATTAAGGAATGTGATATTTACTTATTTTCACATTTTTTTTTCAAAAAAGGTAGAGCCCTATATAATCATGAACTTTGTAAATACATCAAGCAAAAACAGTACGCAGAAAACCAAAACTACTCAAATTCGTGCAGTTTGAATATAGTAATATTGTGATAATAAAAATGAAGGAACTTTCTTACATGAAACTAAAACTGTATAGGTCCCTTGAAAAATAGAGTTAGAATCAACTTTTGGAGGAGAGTGGATAAATGCTGATTGACCAAAAGAAGGATATTCGTTCATGCCAGGGACACACTTTCTTTTCTTTTCGCTTTGCTTCGCTTGTTGGCTAGGAACGAATATGATTTAGCTGTGGAGTCCCAGTCTCCCCCTAAATTTCTTCCCTGGCCCTGTCCCTGGTTTGGGCAAGTTAGTGTCGTAAAGATTATTCTGGAACAGTTACGGACATAATTTGTGTATTTACTTACTTTTACATTTCTCCCAAAATAAACATAACCTTGAACTTTGTAAATACATCAAGCAGAAAAAGTACTCAGAAAATAGAAACAACTCAATTTCGTGTACCTTGATATAGCAATATAGTAATAAGAATCAACTTTCATAAGAGAGTGGATGAGTATTGATTGACTGAACAAAAATTGTAGAAAAAAAAAAGACAACAATCAGCGCAAGTTAGTGTTGCAAAGATTATTTTCGAACAGTTAAGGACACTAGTATTTAGGAAAATAATATTGGTTTACTTATTTTCACAGTTTTCAGAAAATATATAATTACAAACTTTGTAAATACAACAAGCAGAAAAAGTACACAGAAATCAAAACTGCTCAAGTATGTGTATTTTGATATAGCAATATTGTGATAAGAGACAAAAATGAACCTTCTGAAAGGAACTAATGAAACTGTATAGGTTCCTGGACAGAGATAGAATGAACTTTTATAGGAGAGGGGATGAGTATTGATTGACTGAACAAAAGTAGTAGTCAAAATGACGGCAATTAGTGCAAATCAGTTTTGTAAAGATTTAATAACATGAATATTAAGGAATATGATATTTATATACTTATTTTTACTTTTTTAAGTATATAATCTTGAATTTTGTAAATACAACAGGTAGAAAAAGTACACAGAAAGCAAAACATATTCAAGCTCGTCCACTTTGATATTGCAATACATGTATTGTGATAGGTGAAATGAAGGAACATTCTTCAAGGAAACTTTTCAAACTGTATATTTCCATGCAAGTAGAGATAGAATCAACTTTTATAGGAGTGGATGAGTATTGATTGACTGAACAAAAGAAGTAGTAAAAAGGACAGCAGTTAGTGAAAGTTTGTGTTGAAAAGATGATTTCTTCACTGTTGAGGACATGAATATTAAGGAATATAATATTAATTCATTTACCTATTTTCATATCTTTCTAAAAAGCATATAATCTTGAACTTTGTAAATACATAAAGCAGAAACAGTACGCAGAAAATAAAAACTACTCAACTTCGTGTATTTGGATCTAACAATATTGTGACAAGAGAAATGAAGTAACCTTCTTAAAGGAAACTTGTCAAACTGTATATTTCCTTGACAAGTAGAAATAGAATCAAACTTGTCAAACTGTATATTTCCTTGACAAGTAGAGATAGAATCAACTTTTACAGGAAAGTAGATGAGTGTTAATTAATGGAACAAAAGTAGTACTAAAGAGAACAGATGTCAATAAAATCCAAGTAAGTATTGTACACATACGCAGGGGGGTGTTTGGGGTGTTCAAACACCCCCCTTTTGCCAAACATCCCCCAAACATCCCCTTTTCACCCGTAATCACCCCCTTTTCTAACGATATCACCCCCTTTTTTTCGTCAAAAGGGGGGTATTTGAAAATGTGAAATAATTGATTTTTCTTGGGATCTTGGAAAAAAATTTCGTACCCCCCGCTCAGCGAGTTTTCGGAGGCTGGCATGACCGGGAAAATTTTGGACCTTGGATTTGGAAAGAAAAAATACGTCACTACGAATGAATGTTAAGGAATATGATATCTATTCATTTGCTTATTTTTCACATTTCTCCAAAAAATAAAAATGAAATCTTGAACTTTGTAAATACATCAAACGGAAAATCGTACGACGAAAATCAAAACTACTCAAGTTCGTACATTTTAATACAGCAATACTGTGATAAGAGAATCGAAGGAACCTCCTGAAAGGAAACATATCAAACTTTATAGTTCCTAGACAAGTAGAGATAGAATCAACTTTTGTAGGAGAGTGGACGAGTATTGATTGACTGAACAAAGAAGTAGTAAAAAGACAGCAATTAGTGTAAGTAAGTTGCAATGGTTGAATCACTTTCGTTCCATTGACTATAGGCAAGTCAAAACTTGACATAATCATGAAGTAGAGTACTTTTGCAATTTTTGTGTTTTGTGTTTTTTTGTAGTTTTTTTTCTGAAACTGATGGATATAGAGGTGTTTAATTTTATAATCTGGCGCCACTTTGACAGGCTTGGGAAACTTTGTTATTTAAGTTTAAAGCCACGCCTTTTTTGGGGAGGTCATAGGAAATAAATGACAGATGTGCTTTGGTGGTAAAACATGTCATGTAAGCCTATGGTATGTAATCACAGATGTTGGGATATAGAATGCAGAATCACAGAACGAAAAAGCATATGTTTGTTTCCCAAAGGTAACTTTAAGGGTTACATGAGGTCAAATAAGCATGATATTGTATACCACGCTGCATTGAGAAATCCAATTTGTAAGTATTTCAATGTTTAAGGTATATATCTGTCCCCTTTATATATATTCCCTTTTTAACCTGAAGATTTCATGTATGGTTCTTAATTAAAATGTAATGCAAATATAAAAAAAAAACTCAAACACCAGTTTTAAGATCGTATTCACGCGGTCATGTATTTTGGAAATTGTAAAAAAACAAAAAAAAACACCCGAACAATTATGTTTATTTCCCAGCTTGTAAATGGGAGCAATATACTCTCTTTTTATTTTCATGGAAGATTGCTTTTGTTCTTGTAGGTGACAGAAAAGCGGTTGCCATGGAGGAACACATTTTATTGTAACCTTTTAAAAAATCACCACTTATTTTTTGCGTTTCCCTCTTACTAATCTGCAATGCTGGGATATTAGTCGCATTGTTTTAATGATGATTTCTCATTATATAATCTGAATACTCACTTTGTTTGTTGTTTGTTTGTTTGTTTGTTTGTTTGTTTGATTAGAAAATATTATTTTCTGCATTTCAATCAATTCATAAATAACGATAACAGACATAACAAATCAATTGTTATATTATAAACAGATTAAATTTACAGAATATTATTCCAATGATAATGACATAATTCAATGCAATGTCAGTAGATTGCAAATATACATGATATTGATAAATAGAATTTACATGGTGTGGGTTGCAATGAATTGATAATGGAGATAATACTAAATAAATTGTTGAAATATATTATATGTATATGACCTAATTATTTTCAATACATTCTGAAGTGTATTTTTTGGGATGCAGAAGACCGCCGTTGTAAGCTGAGCTTGAAGTAAGACGGGCGGCAGAAGTAACTACATGTAACTGTTAATATTTAAAATGCATAATAATAATAGTAATAATAATAATAATAATAGTATAGTAATAATAATAATAATAATGCATTTATATAGCGCATTTTCCAAATACATGTTTAAATGCACTGTCTTAATGAAACAGATGGGATTTGAGTTGTTGTTTTGATACTTTATAACAGAATGGATGGGTCACATGAAAATAAATCCAGTTTTGAATTACAGTGTATCGCTTTTGACGTTGTAAAAAAACAATTGGATGGGCTAAATAGCTAGTGGTGCCTGTGCGAGCTGGTGGGGGGGGGGTCTCAAAGAAAACCTTGATGTGTTATAGACTAAACCATCATATATGGTTATTGTTAGAAGTGCCATATTACGTCAAATTGTCAACACAATCAGATACAGTCGCTATGTTTGATACATTTCACACACATTTCATAGATGTACAGTATAGGCAAGAAATACTGTTCAGTATTTAATAGATAACTGAAGTTATTGATTTCTAGATTTGAAACAATTATACATAAAATATGGCGTCAGAGAGGAGAATGGTAATGGTTACAACTTGAATGTCGATGTACACATTTGAGTCTGTGTTTATATGGTAATTTATATGTTTATAATTATAAGTTAGAAATATTCCGCACATGGTCATTTTCTGTATCGTAGGTATGAAGGAAACTCAGTTCAAATTACAGTCTTATTGTCTCATTCAATATGCTACAGGCTTCTCAATACATATACTTTTACTTTTTGCAGCTTTTTCTTTTAAATTGGTTAGCACTTCATGGGTTATATATATGTATTGTAGCTTTTAATTTTGTATTCGGGTAATAATTGTATTTAATTTGCCGTTGACCCGAACAAATCGTGTTATTATTAAATCCTGAAGTTAATAATCTCGAAAATGAATTTCCTGTATGGAACGTTCGATGTGGATGCATTTTTATTTACCCGTATCCTGTGGTTTAAGTATAGTAATTGTGATAACTACAAGTTTACATTAACTATCATCTCTTTGTACTTTAAACTCAATTTTGTAAAACAGAATTGGTAGCATGTACGGTATTATAACGTATGTTAAATCCGTAATTTCAGACATTTCCGATCATCTAAATCACGTCCAGCATATTACAAGTACTTGTTTACTCTTTGTCATTTCTCATTTGTGAATCTTAATGTAATTGTTATGGTCCTTAGATCTTTATGTGGTGGCAGTTTTTTGTTTGAATGAATAAAAGGCGCTGTCACACCTAACCGACGTTGCTCGCCGAAGCAATACCGAAACATAAAATCAGCATCAGCGAGAAAATCGGCCGAACTCCGCTGAGAAAGCACTAAGCGCTAATAACAACTAGCCGATATGCTTTGCCGAAGCAGTACCAAAGTAAAATTTGTGGATTTTCTGGGATCGGTACTACTTCGGCTGCGCAACGGTATCACACCGGTAAGAACGGTAGTACATCTGTACATCGTGAGGACATCGGTAGGATTACGGTATCACATCGGTATCAGTATACCGTACGGTAAACATTGAGGACACCGAAGAGCAGCCGATCCATCATGAGGCGCTACCGAAGATTTATCTACATTTAACATGCCGGTACCGTAGTGCTGTTTTGGTACTACCGATGTGGTTCTGTTGTTCGCTTCTGCAGGCGTCACACTGTCCCGAAGTTAAGCAAAAGATGGACAAATGGAAATTTTCAAATTCGGCTCTGATCGTATATCGCTTTATGCCCTAAGGTAATATCACACCAATGACAGATTTTGAATGTCTTTCGTTTTTTTAATTAATAGAAAATCGTCGGGGGGACCCCCGAGATCTTTCATTAATTAATTTAAAAAAAAAAGACATTCAGAAACTATTACTGGTGTGATATCACCTTTGGGCATAAAGCTTTCAAATAAAAAAACAATCCGCAAAACTAAACTTGTGCTTCAAGCAATCCTATAGTCTCTTGTAGGCATCGTACTTGCTTCGGCAGTTGATTTTCTTTGTTGATCAAGTTCGGGATAAACTTCGTGCGAAATTTGAAAATTCCATATTCGTGTGGCCATCTTTGTCAATTTCGGGAGAGTGTGACGCCCCCCTTCGGCAGCGCATCGGCAGAAATTTTTGAGCATGTTTAAACATTTCTACCGTCGCCTGCCGTGGCTAATTTTATCAGGAATGTTCAGTCGATGTCCTGACGATGTACTTCCCGAACGTTCATACCGATGTGATACAGTTGCGCTGTTGAACTAGTATCGATCCAAGAAAATCGATATTTTTATTATTTATTTATTTATTTATTTATTTATTTATTTATTTATTTATTTATTTATTTATTTATTGCTTCGGCGAGCCACATCGGTTAGGTGTAACAGCGCCTAAATACCCGGTAAAAAGCCATTGAAAGCTAACTTTAATTTATTGTATGTTCTGTCGTTACATGTGTATGTTGTGAAACGCGTTGGTGTATATTATAATAGTAGCTGCGCAGCTAATGTAACCCGTCACTACGATACCCAGGTAAAAGTCGGAAAAGGCAAGGATAGTGCCAAATATCGTAAATATGATTTAAAGTGTGAAAGTGAAGTGTCCTCAAAAATGAAAAGTTTTATGACGTTCACGTGTTGAAAAATTGAAATATTTATATTTTTTCACCTGAAGTATTTTTCTTTCTGCTTTTATATTTGATAAGATGTGCGACTTTATCAGGGCATCGTGGTGACAAGTCACAACTATCCTTTATTATTAAACCCGTGATTGAATTCTCCCTACCGCTAATACCCGATGTTCGATGTTTGTTGTCAAAAAGGAAAAGATAGTAGTAAACAAATAATTTGAGAGGTTTTATGAGAAGTAAAAATGGTAGTGCCAGGATACCCGAATTCCTGAAAACTGGAAACACATTCCTACCCCGTCTTCCTTACAGCACATGATTTTGAATAATTCTAACAATTCCTTTATAGAGTTTTTGAAAACTCTGAACAAAAACTCCTGACTGTATTAGACTGTCATCTCGATAAATGCTGCAGTTTCGAGTAGGCTCCTTGTGTCCTGATGTGAAAATATTTTGTGTTGTCGCTATGTGAAAATATTTAATGTTGTTTTCTACGCTTTCAGTGGGCCTGTGCATTGGGGGGCCGGGCCGGCGGGGCGCGTCGTAGACTATGAATTATCTATCGATATAAGGTCTATGTGCACCAATATAAAACATGTGAGTAACATGAATGATGAATGTACAGGTATTGATATAATATTTTATTGTTATAAAAATCGTAAACTGGAGATATTCATCTTAGGGCAGCAAAATGTATAATTTTCATAGATTGAAGAGATTTAAAAATTCATTGGACAAGTTGTGGGGAGGTTAGTATTGACTGTCATTCCCAGTCTCCGAAAAAAGTGGGTCAATCTCATTACGCATAAGAATTTTATTAATGATTTGATGAATATAAAATTATTATTCTTTTCTTTGGAAGATATTTGTACAGGCCACCCCTCCCCCTCTCGAAATGTATGGGAGCATATAATATGTTCCCCCCCCCCCGAATTTACGGCCAGTGAACGTGTTGCCATATCAGTGGTGGTAAAATTGTATTCTGCTGACTTGCTTTAATAATCCATATAATTTTAACCTGTGGATTCAGCTTGTTTTCAAGCCCGCAAAACTAGCAAATCGCAGTGATTACAACAACGCATTCGATTGAAGGCAGAATACTGCAATATGCATTGGAAGAAGTCTGTCTATTGACTAACTCCCCGAGCATAATAACGCTCCAAGAACCCAAATTGAGTTACTTTGAAACATATACAGCGTGTCATCAAAAAGTAGACATCTTAGAAAAATTTTTATTAAAAATTTGTTTTTCGTGATTTTATGAGAATTTTATTTTTCTTGATATGAATATTTTTACCTTGCGACCTTAATGACCCCTATCTGTTGACACTGTTGCGTCATTAAAAGCCTATTTCACGCATTGAGTGAGCAAGCAACCCGCTTTTCGTGCCAATCGGCCAAAATGCATTTTCGCGCACAGAATTGTGCCCTCTTATAATCAATCGTTAATGCCTCACAGACCGGTGCTTTGAGAAGCTCTCAACTTGATGCTGCCACAAGCCGATTTGAATCCTCAGCATGCCCCTCTTAGAGAAAGAGCCTAATATCAATTTTTGCTGACAAACAAAAGACAAATGAAGCACTGATTCAAGATATACCCCCATAAAAGAAGAGAAATGTCATGCTTTGCAAGATGAAACTTGTGAATTTAAAAAAATGCATTTTCTTCTTTTTCAGGGTGGGGGTTCGCGTAATTGTATCTGAATTGTCACAGAATTGATATAAGCTCTTCTCTGAGCATGCTGAGGATTTAGAATATAGCAAAAATGAAGCAATGATTCAGATACAACCCACCTTACCCCTTCAAAAACAAGAAAATGCCATTTTCTTCAGTTCACATTTCATCTTGCAAACATGACATTTTCTCCTTTTTTAGGGGGTACTTCTGAATCATTGCTTCATTTTTGTCTTTTTTGCCACAAAATTGATATTACATCTTCTTTGAGCATGCTGAGGATTCAATCCTTGTGCACATCAGGTGAGAGCTTCTGCACCACCGGTCTGTGAGGCATTAAACATTGACTATAAGAACACAATTCTGTGCGCAAATGCATTTTTGGCCTATTGGACAAACGTGGCCTGTGCTCACTCATGCGTGAAATACTTTCAATACCATTAGTGCCCAGGGGGGTCGCTCTCCAGACGGCCTGTATCCCACCCGTGTCCAACAACCTCAGAAATGCACCCTAAACGGCGTAACCTACATTACCAAATTTGTGACCCTAAATGGCGTAACGCATGAGAAAAGCTACCCTAAACGGCGTGACTCCCATGAAATCCACTCATTCTGATACCCTAAGTGGCGTGAACTGGAAATCCACTAATTTAACACCCTAAGTGGCGTAAACAGTGAAATCAACTACTTTAATTCCCTACCCAACTG
>JZLH01S0027117.1:21345-42779 GCA_001188425.1 Eucidaris tribuloides | reverse complement strand
TCAATATGTCATGTATATTTTATGCATGTATTGTATATAGACATGAGTAAAGCATATAAATTAGTATGTATAATGCTTAGTGCTTGATAATTATTATCATAATGTGATTATAACTATACTTATAATCATGATTATAAATATTATTTTTATTATTTTATGATTATAACTATCATTATGATTATCATCATAAGTATAAATATTATTATTTTTATCATTATACCCATGATAATCATTATTATCATCACCAGCATTATCATTTGTTTCTTATATTAGTCGTAGAACTAGTAGTAGGCCCATACATGTAAGTACATGTATTATTAGCATTATTGTTATCATCATTACTTTGCTGAATAAATTTCATACAAGTTTTGCAGACAGCAATATGCACCCTGACTAGAGTTATTGGGCAGTTGACAGGTTCAATCCCTTGCCAGTTATGATGTGAAATACAGAGTCTAAAAAATCCATATTGTAGACTAATCTGTACATAGGACCTGTGTTACAGCTCCTCCTGGCCTGAACTGTTCATCCAAGGAGTAACCAAATTAGACTTTGTTCAAGTCATTATTGAATTTTGTGTACATGTCAAACTGGTGTCTGCACCTGCAGACTAAATGCTTTGTAAATCAGAGAACCGAATACAGCTGTCAAATCTCAAGTCTCCTTTGATACCCCTCTTCCCCTTCTCAGCTCCATCTTTCAATCCACCAACCAACAAATCAATTCCCATCACAATCAAGCCATCAACGGAATCCTCTCATTAGACCAATGACTCTCATCCACCAGGCTTATCCCCCTGTTACTCATTCTCCCTGGACATCTGCTGGGGTAATTCCCTTTGTGACCCAAACACACTGTTTGTCATTTAGTCCACTGCAAGATTAGTGATTGGATTATCACTACTATATATTCACAGATAGGGAGAGAAAGTGTGAGTTTGTGTTTTCAGGGACTATACTCTAGGTGCATTGGAGATGAGGAGCAGAAAATAAATACAAGGATTGACAAAGAAGACAAAGACATAAATCATTTGTCAGTGCCATGAATACTGACATTCCATTTGCATACTCCAAAAAAAGTGTGGAAATTTTTGTGGATTTCAAGCTCTTGGAGAGAAGTCGGAATGTGTAAAAAGTACAAAAATATTCAAAATTTGGTGACCTGACTTACTCTGCAGACAGGTGCTCCAGTGACCAACAATGTCTAGAAGACAAAGAGTTTGGGTGAAGGTAGTCATTGGGTTTTCAGTTCAGAATAGGTTTAAAGCCACTATATAACTTCTTGTAAGACCCATTAAAAAATTGTCCAACTTTGCTATCTAACATACCTGACAGTGTTTGAATGGAAATATAAACGCCCTAGAACACAAAAGTTCAGACAGTTGTAAAATATCTACAGATAAGAATTGGCACATGAATTATACTCGGCCAATTTTTTTTTTTAGGGCTTCATTTTTAGACCTTATCAGAGACATTAGTAGCATAGGGAATCATGTAGCTCACATTTTTAAAGGCAGTGGATCTCATTTGCAAACATCCCCACAGACCAGGAAAAGATAACCTATGCCCTTAGGCTATTGATGGAGGGCATGTCTGTGAAATCTGGGGGTCAGTAATTACCTAGAATTTGAAAAATGCAAAAGAAAAACAATAACCGTTTAGTGTACGTTCTACGGTAGGAATTTTTCTCTCGCGAGAAAAAAATTCAAATCGGAGTCTAACGGTCACTATAATTCCAATAAAACTGAGTTTCTAGCTCCTATATTTTGCTAAAGGTTCCCAGATGGCATTTTCTTCTAAATGTCATTGTATTTACACAAAGTTAATTTTTAGGCATGCAAAAGAGATGCCTTGCCTTTAAAAATGGAAATATTGTTATATGATGCCTTTAAGGTTAGGGTTAGTGTGTGAAGTAATCGTCAGAGCAAATCTCATGGAACATGAAAAGAAAAACCCTGTCAACATAAAGTCTATAACATGCATGCACTTGCTAACAACAATAGCGTACAATGCCCATTCACATAAAAATGGTAAGCACGGTATGTATGACATTTATACTGTTATTGTATTGAAGAATTCCAGAGCCCCATGATTTCAACACATTTCTATTTGATCTTTGATTTATGGCTGCTGAAACATATTGCTATTTTTATCCTAGAGGCATGTCAATGTTGATTGTGTTTCTCAGTTCTCTACTGAAACTCTAGTATGCCCAAACATAGTTTGTATGTAGTGCAGCAGAAATGTGTATGTATCTCTTTGTCAAACTGAACCCACACTGTAATTCTTAAACTCTTCACATGCTGAAGTCGAAGATCTCTACCAAATAATACACATTGAGGCTTTACAGGTTTAAATCATCTGGTGCATTAAGAGTTAAGGACCCCTCCTCCCTTTTCCCAAATGGTGCATACATATACTGTATTCTGTTCTGCAAGCTTCTGAAATATCAGGTTTTCAGTGAAATAAAGCTGATCTGGCTTACACATATCCTTAATTTTGATTGGAAAAATATAATTTATAAAATGATTAGATTTCCTTTTAATAAGATCACCGTGTCCAGTTTCCATTCAAATAAGCATCTTCAGATTGGCTTTTAAGGGATGTACAACCTAAATAAAATATGTATGAGCATCCATCTGGAAAGAGGCTGAACTTCAAAATATGTGGTTGACGCTGACTGATTATTCCAACAAGTTCTATAAGCCCTTGAGTGCTTCCACGGACCACTGATTCCATGAATCAGAAATGACATAAATGGCAAATTTCCATATCTAAAATAGCATTCCGAACAATTCTCTAGGCCATATCCTCCAATTAATCTTCTAAAGATATGGAAATTTACTCTTGTGATTTCTCAACAAAATATATAGATATAGAATAATTGTTTCTGATTTGCACTCTCAAAAATTTGCATATTTTTAATTTATTAAATTTCTATGGTTCTATACCTAAATAAAATTTGTCTAATAGAGGGTTCTCATTTATAATTTACGTTGGAAGACAAACATTAGCAGCCCCGTGCACTAGACCATAATAACAATGCTTGTTATCTGATAAATAGGTTTTTATTGTTTGACCTCTAACATAAATTATTGTGGGAAGCCTTTTTACTGTGATGTGACCTATATCTTGACAAGTCAAAGCAAAGCAACAAAGCAATGCAATACATGGTATGGTACTGTAAATACAAGTGAAAAAAATATTTTTTCACTTGATATGGTTTAAAGCCCAAGTTTAATTTTGGTAAATGGTAAAAAATGAATTCTTTGCAATTATGTTTTTTAGGTAAACCTGTATGATCTATTAATACCCTGAAAATTGCTCACTCTGAAACTTTGCCATTTTTGAGAAATTACTCATAATGTAAAATCTCGGTCGGGGGGGGGGGGGAGGGGGACCTCGAGATTTCCCATATACTATGCATAACGCTAGATGCTCTCCTTTAATTTAAACATCATAATTTGTCACTATAAACAACTTTCAGTAGGTATGAAGTTGTTTTAATGTCTGGGGTGACAATAGAATACTGTGTGACAGATTGACCAAAAAAATTTGTCTGATCGACCAAAACTGTAATTGGGCTTTAATTGGTAGCATTATGGTATGCAGTTCAGTTATGTGATAAATAATGCATGCCTGTAATGCGCTATAGTCTTCTGAAAACTTACAGAAAGGTTGGAACACATCAATCAAACTTGACATTTAGCCTCCAATGAAGAGGTTACAAAGAACCCAGTACCCAGCTGGTATAATATGTTTATGATGTATGCCTTTTCGTTTTCATTCGTGCATATTTCAAAGTGTTTATTTTGATCTCTTCAAATGAGTCTCTGGAGCACAGAGTGTCAAAGACTTTGATGCAGAATGCTCTTTTGCCATCACCCAATAAATATGGATACATCATGCTGAGTCTGGAGGGCAGAAGCATTATCCAGACAGCTTGTAATAGTCTTCAACTAATACTACCAGATAAGTATCTGAGTTCCTGCAAATATGCAAAAAATGCCACGTTATACAAACAAAATAAGCTTAAAGGCAGTGGATCTCATTTGCAAACATCCCAGCAGACCAGGAAAAGATAACCCATACCCTTAGGTTATTGATGAAGGGCATGTCTGTGAAATCTAGGGATCAGTGATTGCCTAGAATTTGAAAAATGCAAAAGAAAAACAATAGCCGTTTAGTGTACGTTCTATGGTAGGAATTTTTTTCTCTCAAGAAAAAAAATCAAATCTGAGTTTAACGGTCACTATAATTCCACTAAAACTGAGTTTCTAGCTCCTATATTTTGCTAAAGGTTTCCAGATGGCATTTTCTTCTAAATACCATTGTATTTAGACAATGTTAATTTTTAGGCATGCAAAAGAGATCCCCTGCCTTTAAACCCAAGTTTAGTTTTGGAAAATGGTAACAAATGAAATTCTATGCTATTATTTTTTTAGGAAACCAATATGATCTATCAATGCCGTAAAATTGCTCACTCTGAAACTCGTCCACGTCTTTTTAGAAACTACTCAAAATGTATAACGGGGGCGCCGCCTAATCCCCTACAACATGTTAAAATTTGAGTAAAATCCCATCTGTCATCAAAGAATCGCGTATAAAAAGAAAATGCAATGAGGTATTGAAAACCCTCACCCAGCAAATAAAAGCTGAAAGATTTATCTTTTTAATGAATACCCTCTCAGAACAATTGCAACCAGTGGCGTACCGTGGGTCAGCTCATTGGGGGGGCACCTAGTCGCTCAGCCGAAATTGCATTTTCAGATGGTGGATTTTAGTGCTGCGAACGCTAAACGTAGGCCTACGATAGGGGCGGGGATAGGGGTACTCCTGTCAAGGTTTTTTTTTTTTTTGCTATTTTTGTGTTAAAATGTATTTAAAAATCGCCGTATTAATGTATAGGCTTATTTTATAGTGAGTATGTGTTCGTATGTATGTCATTAGTGGTGAAAAGGCAATTCCGCGAGCGAGCGAGCGGTTTGAAAAACTTCGAAATTCTATGATGAAAAATGCGTTTGCAGGCCCCTAGCCAGGATACATATATTTCAAAGGAGGGGGTGCTTATAAGTGAAAAAGGACCTATAATAGGGGGAAGGGCTTACCAGGCTAACGGATGGGTTCCAGGGGCCCACCTTATAGAATTCCAAGTGGGGTCCCCGTCCCGGATGCGAGTAAGGCTCCTGAAGCTCACGGCTTTAAGCAGTTTTATGTCATTAGTGGTGAAAAGGCAATTCCGCGAGCGAGCGTAGCGAGCGAGCGGTTTGAAACATTTTGAAATTCCAAGAAGAAAAATGCGTTTTGCAGGCCCGTAGCCATTTCAAAGGAGGGGGTGCGTATAATTCAATAAAATGGATGGCAGGGGGAAGGGCTGACCATCCTAATGGATGGTTTCCAGGATTTCAAGTACAGCTGTATAGGGTCCCCGTCCTAGGTTGGGGTCAGGGGGTTCCGCCCCCTGACGCTCATGGCTTCTTGCAGTTTCATACGGATATTTTGTCACTCTGCCAACACGATTTTTCTTTGAAATGGACAGTCAACATTAACAAAATAACCCCATTTTTTTCAAATTTAACTTCATTCATAGGTATGAATTCAGTATGCCGATAGCAGGTTATTTTTCAAACGTGGTGATGATTTGTCGGGGGTCAGGGGGTGGAGCCCCCTGTAGCTGAAGCTTGAGCATGAGTTCGACTGGTTTTATTAGCTTATTGTGACCTTTTGATAACAATTTTTTCATGGGTTCTAGCGGTTTTATGAGACTATTTTGACCCCTGTCATCACTGTTTCGTGAAATTTAGGGCCTACATTCAAGAATAATCAAAAGTGTACGATAGAAATTAACTGTAATTAATTATTATTTTTTGTATGATTTCACCTTGAACTCTTAACTTAATCAACAATGCTTGACTTGTCCTTTCGTCTTTGTACATGTAGACTTACTTGTAATCTATTTCTTCTCGGGATCATGTTAATAAGTTTTTTTTTTGAAAACTTTTTATGATTCCGCCACATTTACATTTATTTGTTAAGTCATCGGTTTTGTTTTGTTTTGTTTTGTTTTGTTTTTATCAATTATAATAATATGTTTGTAAATTGTAAATATTTGTATGCTTTTTAATGGAAATGTGGACAATAAAATTCAATTCAATTCAATAAATACGTTCTTTAGCAATTCTACGAGCGACAGATTTTGAAGGGGAAAATGATTCCACGGGAGGGGGAGGGGGATACTCTCAGTCTAACACGATGAATAATATGGGAACGCTTGAATATCCACATTGATGCACAAATCTATACTACCACTTTGAATAGGTTCAAAAGAATGTGTTTACTCTCAAAATTAATATTACAATTTGCTCAGTCGAATTGCGCCTGCATGTTACATCCAGCGGAGTTTATGCAGTTCATGACTAGAACCAGACCCAGAACAAATTCAATAAAATAAACAGTTGTAAGTAAAGGTTAAAAAACGAGGACTTTCGCTGAATGTCTATTTCAGAAGGTGCACTATAAGCACAATTTCTAGCTCGGTTCGCCGCAGTTTTCTTTTTCTTTTCTTCCTTGTCTTTTTTTTCCTTCGCTTTTTTTTTTTGCTGGCCTATTTGGGGGACGTGCCCCTCCCCCCCCCTGTAGTGACACTGAATACAATTTTGAAGTAATGCAGAATGGCGCACACGCAAAAGGTGTGCCCCGTGGTTGATGAGTTTGGAGGAGGAATTTCTTCACAAATTGTTTGTTTTTGATAAGTGTATTTGTAATATTTGCTCAGCTATCGCTGGTTCAAAGTAAGTTACAGCGGTAATCCTGCGAGCGAGCGGTTTTGAAAGCGACGATAATTCCTTTAGAAGAGAAGAAGAATCTGTATTTTGAAAAATGTCAACGATTAAATAACAAAGCAATCCTATCAACGCTATACTCTCGTCAAAGATTTAAAACACATTATTCAGATTCATGAAACGGCCTGCAAGAGCATTACACAAACCTTTATGAGATTAAGCCGGATTTTAAGCAGTTTTTGATAAAATTTAGATAAAAAGAACAAGGGCTTACCCTGATAAGTCTATTTCAAAATGTGATTTAAGATCACTTTCTAACTCGGCTCATCCCAGTTTCCCTTTTCTTTCTTCTTCCTTTCCCTTTTTCTTTCGTTTTTTTTTTTTTTTTTACGCCGGCCGATTGGGGGGGCACGTGCCCCCCCGTAGTTACGCCACTGATTGCAACTCAAGAAATTAGGGCATATTTAGACTAAACTTAGCTTCATATCATCCTAAATTATCAAAGTCTATGGGGATTTGGCAGAAAACATGTCATTTTGGCTGGCACTGTGGAATGTAAACGTGCCTCTTTCGTTGTTTCTTTGTTCTATCGCTTATCCTCGCATGCCAAAACATTATAAAATATACAAGCTCTCGACTGATGTAAAATTTGTTGTAATTGGTGGACAGGAACTTAGGGCGTTTTTTGCATCAAATCAGAGGCAGTTTTTCATTTTTGACTTATTTCTGCACTTGCGCAAGCTTTCTTTGCACAGCATTTCCACGAGCTTACGGATGAACGCACACGGCTTGTGTAAACAAACCAGACCGCTTCACCAAATGCAACATTCATGGCTGAAGTTATCCATATGAATAGGCCTGTACATGTACATATCGCAACATGCTCTCTGATAATTTAAACATCACAATTAATTACTATATATAACAAATTCTTGGTAGGTTTGATGTTGTTTTCTGTGGGTTGACAAAAGAAAACTCTGTGAAAGATTGACAAAAATGTTATCTGATTGATCAAAACTATAGGCCTACACAGAAAATGCATCCAAATATGATTATACATATGGATGGTAATACCAACATTATCCCTCAAAAATGACTCCATACTAAATGGACTTCCATCATGTACAGAAGCCTTCTACACTAATAAGCAAGCGGTACCAGGTTTATACTAATGACCTCATATTAGTCTGTAACCATAGCAACACCTCATTTACTGGACAAACTAGTAGAGTCAAAAAATAGATCTGATATGCAAATAACATTTAAGCAAATGAGTGTATGAAACAAGATTTCGGTCCCCAAATCTCCTATTTAATGTAAATGATTCCCATGAAGTGACCTACCTACATTAATTGGGTAATTTTGCACAAGAGTATTTACAAAAAGTACATTTAAGTCCTGCATTTCCACAGTAACCACCTGCCTATAGACCATTTGCTAACAAAGACCAAACAACTTTAACTCCTTTCAGGCCACAGCACCCTACTGCAGTAACACTACTACGTAGGACACTTGTCTTGTAATTTTGTAATCAAGTTTGGCAATATTTAAGATATCAATGTTTTCAATCTGTTTTTAAGCAAATTGCTCACTCTGCTTCACTCTGAGAGAAATTTTGCAAATCCCACATACAGCTTTGCAGAATTTTATATCGAGTAAAAAAAAAAAGGGTAAATCATTCACTTCTAAGCAGCAGTTGTATGCAGTTGCTTGGACAGTAAGGGATGGGAATTCCGGGTTCAATTACAAGTCATAGTGAAGTAGGGTTGATCACAGACTGGAAAGTTGGGGGGGGGGGAGGGAACACCAATGATCTTTGAAGAATAAATCACTCTCTACAACACAACTTGATAATTTTGTTGAGGAGCGGTCCTGAAAAACCCTCATCTAGATTTGCATAACGTTATCCCTCAAGTGCAGAATGACCTACAAAGGGCAGCTATGCAGCATACAAGCTTCCCTGCATCCTAGCCATGCTAAAAGTTATTAATGACTGCTGTTTGAAGTATTCACGTTCTCATTGCATTGGTCTTTGTTATATGTTTGTTAAGAGTTGGTCCATGAAACCCTTGTCTTTATTTGCGTGACGTCATCCCCCTAGTGGAGAAGGGCTTCCAAACAGCAGGCTATACATCCAAGCCCTGCAGCTTCCCAACAATGCTTTCGGAAGCCTATAATGATGCTCTCTGGAGTTTGCTAGTGCTCATTATAATTATTGTTTTTCGTGTTTGTAAGGACCTACTCCCTTACACCCTTGTCTAAAATATGTGCCATGATCCCTCTCGTGGAGAAGGGCTTACAAAGACCAGTTATACATCCATGCAAACCTTGCTCCTTCACCATAGCAACCAAATCTTAAAGGTCATGTGTCTCTTTTGCACGCCTCAAATTTAACATTGTACAAACACACTGGTAGAAGAAAATGCTATTTGAGAACCTTTACCAAAGTGTAGGAGCTAGAAATACAGTTTTTTTAGTGGAATTATAGCAAATGTTAGACTTCGACTTCATTTTTTGTCTCTAGTGACATAAATTCTACTTGTCTAATAGTCTATTTTCAGACAGTGCAAGCATGGAGGTCTCGCATGGACAGTGTCACTGAGAGCTCAGTACAAAAGACGTGTACACAAAGATGACATTGTATCCCTTCTGTGCCTGACACATGACAGCACAGAGGTAGGTCAACTGTCTGTTATGACATAAGTACTGCAATAGGCCTGAAATGAGATTTGAAACTTTGTGTCTGGAACATACACCACAAAAGTATTGGTGTTTTGCTTATTTTTCACAAATCTAGGTAATTTCTGATCTTCAGATTTCAAGGCAAGTCATATACATATAGCAAAAGGGCATGAATAATGTTTTGCTGTGTTATTGCAGGGCTGCAAATGATATTCTGCAGAGATAGAGTCGAGGCCGAATTTTGCTGGCCTTGGCCTTGGCTTCGGACCGAGTCACATGTACAAAGTTTAAGGGAACATTACTTTTCCAGCGGCCTCGTGACTTGGAATGGTCGGCATCAAATGCATCCCTGATATTCTCTACAAACCATTGTCTTTATTTGCGTGACATGATCCCTGTAGTGGAGAAGGGTCAATACAAAGAGCAGCTATTCTTCCACACAAGCCCTGCTGCTTCCCAGCAACTGAGCATCTCGCTCTCACCAGGCGGATTGTCAATATGCTGCATGGCATCTCACTATTGATTATGCCTACCACTAATTATGCACAGCAGGTTGGGAAGAGAAAAAAAAGACCCTCATTGTGGAGGCATCACATTAGGCTTTAATGAACTCACTCCAGGCATCTTGTTCTGAATCGGGCAGGTTTCTCTCCAGTTCTCTTCTCTTTTTTCTTAGCATTATGTATGTGTGTGTATGTCTATAATTATCATTTTCTTTTATTCATAAGGATGAAGGCTTTTTGATGTGTCTGTGTATCGTACAGTCGTTCTCTGCGAAAGTGGTAATGGTCCTAGCAGGAAAATGATATGGGGAATTTACACACAATGTTTTCAAATCATCAGTTGATATATAGATCTATACATATTGTACTAAATTTTATTTTTAATAAAATCTTATTTCTAATTAATAAACTGTGAAAAATTCAACACCAGGTAACATTATTCCAGCTTCATGATAAAATGGTGTATGTCAGATATCAATACAAAGGTCTGCATGATCACATAAAAGCAACAAAGAATGATAAACAGGCATAAAAATAAACTAGGAATCTAGGCTGCATTTATCATTTTTTATGGCTGATGTTAGCATCATGCCAGTGTGACTTCACCATGCATCTAGATCTGGTGAATTACCATAATGGAAATCAATTTTGCTTACATCTAGATAAAGACATTTTCTAGTCATAGTCAGTCTTGTCATCTTATCAAGATATTCTATTTATTTATGCTATATTATGTCATGTGTATATAATCGTCCAGTGTAACATCCAATCTCCTTAGTGTGTTGAACTTGAAAACCATCACTTGTTGCCTTGTTGCATTCAGTGATACACATACAAAAAAAAAACCCTAACAATAACTCTAATATCCTCCCTGGCCCTGGTGTACATGTCTATATGTATGGGAAAAAGGGTAAAAATGTCTTTGTTAGTATACAGAACGTACACGGCATACACTCAGCTGTACATAAGGCTATTAAGGCATACACTCCCTCCTCATTATCAATTCATTCACCACTCTCACACCCGGCCGCTCCCAATCTGTCCCCACTCACAGCCAGTGCTCTACACGCTGCCCTACTCTCCTGCTGTATATATTCATCCCCTGTTCACCCCCGTAACCCCTCGTCAAACAATGGCCGCGACCCCTCTTGTCAACTCCCATTCATCCACCCTCCGTGCACACGCGTGCCATTGTTTATCCTGTTCAGTGCTGAGCATAGAAAGTCTGCAGTATTCGTGAAAGCTCGGCACGTGCCGGGGCTTGACCCCCAGTGGAGAGCGGGTTCACATTTTTTTTTTCTCTCTCCTCTCTCCCTCTTGCTTTATCTCTCCGTTTCTCGCATATTTTGAGTATATTATTGTTATAGCTGGGTTGTCGGTCGGTTAACTGAGTGGGTGTCTCGGGACAAAGGCCAGAAAGCCAGTAAGTGGAGAATCGTGCAGTCCATATTTTGCCACAACTTTCAATTCTATCCCCCCCTCCTTTCCCCACCCCCATACCAGAACTTCTTGTCATCATACTTTACTGGAAAAACATGGCAAAGCCCCTCAGTGCTTGACCTTCATAAATATTCTGAATCTGAATAAATAATCTACCACCACAGTCTCCACACAAATGGCCTGACCTAGATGTAACTTGGATAAAGTTTATCCATACATCCAACAAAGGTATAGCTCTCTCTACTAGTTTCCCTAGCTTACTCTGCTACAACAAAGAACGGCATTTACAGATAAAGAGACAGAGATATAGTGATATTTCACCACAATCACATATAATAATGAGATATTTACGTGCATGTACGTGTACATGTACGTATCTCATTTGCATGACAAGTCACATTGTACTGCATTCATGCTCTTGGTCAAATATCATGTTGACGGAATCCATAGCAGTGCCAAGATCTTTTATTGGGTCTTTCTGTTGTAGTGGCATGTTCACAGATGAATGTACTGTCATGCTTTCAGAATAATATTTGCTATTTGCAATTTAAATTTTCTGGCAAAATTATTCTTTATAAATGTTCGGTAATTGGAAAATATCACAAAATAATACATATTATTTCATGAAATATACTTTTGGGATAAAGAACCAATTGTTGTTTTCACTGTGAGATCATAATACTACTTGCACTGAATTAGGGTATCTGGTTGAAAACTAATTTAATCCTTAACAGTCATTAATGCCTCTTTAAATCATATGAATAAACTAAATAAACAAGTAAATAAATAAATAGATGAATATCTAATAGATAGATATTTTGCTATTTCCCATAGACCTCGAGAGAACGTATTTCACGTCTAGTCTTCAACTGCTAAATGACAATTTTTAACATTTTTTCACTTACTAGTATATCATGCATGGGAACATCCTATTTTTTATGGGAGGTTTTTGATAGCCCGAGTGCAAAAGAATTGTAATTTTCAATATGGTCCACAACATTTACACACAAACAGAAAACTATTATTGATAAAGACATTGAAATACCTGATATAGTGTATTGAAACCCATTGCCTCAGAGATTATGAACGTCTCATAGAGTTAAAAGGCATTAAAAAACAATTCAAAAATCTGAGTTATGTGACTCCCCATATCTCTGATAAGGGCTAAAAATGAAGTCACCCCCCCCCCCCCACACCCGAAAAAACTCCCTGCCGTTCAAAATGATCATTAAATGCTTTTAAAAAGTGAAAATTGTTGAGTTTCCATTCCAGTGCAGTGTTGCAGAATTTTCATGAATCAGTTGACAATTATCCATGTGTATTTTTATGTGCTGGTGACGGCATAACTGTCTGAAGTTTTGTGTTCTAGGGTGTTTATTTGTCCATTCAAACACTGTCAGCTATGTCAGATAGCTGAGTTTCACAATTTTTTTTTTAGCTGGGTTTTCCAAAATATTATATCGTATCTTTAACAGGACACACGTGTTAACAACTGATGTCGCATGCTTAGCTCTATATTGCTTGTGTCACAGAGTAGCTTACTCATATTCATTTAAGATGGAGCACTAAAATCAAAACCTATGAGTATTTCAATGAGAGGCCCCAATTTTTCCATTTTCAGATCAGAAAATTGATGACCTGTACAGATATGGGATGAATGGAATTTGTCAGACCTCATTTCTGTCAAAAAAAAACTTCTATCTTGAGAACCCGACTGGCCATAGCTATTAAAATATTTATAGAGAGCCCCCCCCCCTCATTTATAAAGAAAAACATGTGTAGGAATAATATGCAGCATACTATTATAATGGGCAAGAATGTTTACAAATTTGCTCACTCAGGGCTCCTCCACACCTACCTCATTACAACAACAAGAATGCAGCATGAAACTTACACCGCTACATGCTGAGAGTAAGCGGTATCACATGACAACGCTCAAAATAGGTATGACATATTTATCTTGTTCTGCTGCAAATCTATAAATGCCACTGCCACCTTTTGCTTCACAAGATAATAAATTTCTGGTCTGCGCACTATGCATTTGTATTGTCTGTATGTGGAGACAGATAAAGTGAAAGGGGGAAAAAAGTCCGGTGCGATTGAGACGAAGACAAACAGAGTCATACTATAAAGAAGAAAGAAAACAATTACAGAAGAGTGACATCTAGACTCTAGAGAATGGTGCGCGCGCGCGCGCGTGTGTGTGTGTGTGTGTGTGTGTGTGTGTGTGTGTGTGTGTGTGTGTGTGTGTGTGTGTGTGTGTGTGTGTGTGTGTGTGTGTGTGTGAGTGTGTGTGTGTGAGTGTGTGTGTGTGTGCATGTGTTTGTCTGTGTGTGTGTCTCTGTGTTTGTGTGTGCCTGTATATGTATGCCTTTGTATGTTTGTCTGTGTGTGTGTGTGTGTGTGTGTGTGTGTACAGTGTGTTATGTGTATCTAATCAATCTTTTAGCACTACATCCCTGGTTTACACATTACAACACTTCTCATATACTCCTAAAAATTGACACAAATCTTGAAGAACTGGAGTAATATTCCATACATTATATTGTGTACAACGTCCTAGTTGAGTACAAAATTCTACCCCCCCCCCCCCCCCGAAAATCACTTTCAGTAGAGGAGAGTGAAGAGGATGTGTCAAATAAATATGACGTACTGATGTTACACAAAATAATAAAATCTGAAAGGTGCGAGAGGCTGTATACTGTGTCACATGACAAACAGCTTACGAGAGTGTGTACTGCCACAACTAGCAAGAAAAAGCAATTCAAATTCTAATTTTACTAGTAATGTCCTTGAAATATCAAATTATAAAAGCGTTGTTCGCTACTAATGAATGGGGAGAACATGACAGAAATCACATCAGTCACACAGTTAAAGACCTACCAGCTTCTATATGACATTTGGAATACCAATATCTGGTGAACTCACACTATTCTGACAGTTGAAGCATATATGCATACAGTACATATGATCTATATGAAATTATTTCATTTTTGTTTCTATTTCAGGTTTGAATAAGATCACAATTGTAAAGATCTAGGATTTGACATCATTCACTGACAACCTTTTCTAAAACAGTAACAATCATATAAAGAGTCAAATACTGTATGATACACAACTAGAAAACGTCAATGACGTAGCGCTCATCCGAGAAATGAAGGAGATGCATTTTTTGTGGTTTCGAATAAATTTGCATAAATTAAAAAATATAATGAATTTCACGATTCTGTGTAGAAGTTTTAAATCCCCCACCTAGCCCTATCATATGAAACAATCAGAATCAAAATCGGTTGAGAAATGACGAAGACGAAGAATTTTCAAAACTGTGGACGGACGGACGGACGGACGCCGGACGCCACGCCATGGCATAAGCTCATCGGGCCCTTCGGGCCGGATGAGCTAAAAATGGAGATCAAGGGAGTGTGTATGTGTGTGTGTGTGTGTGTGTGTGTGTGTGTGTGTGTGTGTGTGTGTGTGTGTGTGTGTGGTGGGTGGGGGGGGGGGTTGGAAGGCAGGATAATTGTATGCATGGAAATTAAAATAGGCAATCCTAAAAACCATGAAAGTATGGGATAAAAAGATCATGTCACATTGACAATGGTGTACATGTATAAACATGCCATGTAGCATTATTTCTGTATATTACATAAATTTCAATTCAATTTCACAGTCTATTTCTCATTCTACAAAGAGATGCACCTATGACATGGTATGATATTTGTTGAACTACACAGTAGGGATTGTGTTTTTGGAAAGTTCCATTTGACGGTGGATGAGTTGATGCCGACTGTTGTTTTTGTTTTATGACAGACAATAAATTACATATATATTGAATTGAATTACAGCATATTTGTATTCTTGTATCCATAGTTAAGTTAATGTTCTTTTGTGATCATATTTGAACTAGATTTCAGAGCATTACCTAATGTTATTTTCACAATTATTGCTAAATGTCTGTGCATTCTGGAGACAAAGACCATAACATGTGTAAGCCAAATGTGATGGCAGCTGTTTAATGGAGGATAAAGTGAAGGGGCGTGCCTCACCATGGATAAGTACAACATTTACACAAACTTAATGTGCATCATTATGGCCAATGATTTGTAAGTAATATTGTATTGTATCAAATTTCTGCAACAATTATGTCTCTAACTACTGATCTGAGCCAATGTAGGTACACTTAAATTAAATTGTATGAGTTTGGCAATAAATGCAATTACCATGCAAATATGTAAGTATATATGGAATGTATACATCTCAAATAGGCAGTTTGTTCCAGACACATGGTTACTCATTCTTGCAAACATAATTATTGTAACGTATTGCAAATATTGCTACTTGCTTTTTTATAGCCATACATTATTTTTGTTATTGTTTATTACCAAGGGTTAAAGTAAATTGGATTATCACAAATTATCACAATAATCCAATCATTTGTACAGTGCATATAAACAGGCAATTCATTTGAAATATATACCCTGATATGCAACTAAAATACCTACATTTGTTTTCAGTAGCTGCTGATATTACTTATATTCCCACCACAGTTAATGTGATACATATAATACTTACACAAATCTATTGGTGCCACCATAGAGTTACATGTACTCAGTTTGCAGGCACTAACTCTTGTCGGTTGTGTTCTGCAAACAGGGTCTGAACAATCAGTGTTGTAGACTAGTATTTCCATAGGCCCTATGTTATAGCTCCTCCCATTGACACAAGCAGTGAGTAACCAAATTAGTCTTTCTTCAAGTCACTATAGAATGCTGTTTAACCCATTGATATGATTTCACTACACCACACATTTTCCATATACATCAACACAAGATATCTCTTTCTTAGTACCCACCAGGTTAAGATTTAAATAGAGTCTGTGCGTCCACACTACAATATGGTGGCAAACATTATATTCTGCATACAGAGAAGAGACTGGTTCAATGCCATAATTACACACAGCAAAGGAATGATAATACTTGTAATTAAGTGTTTAATCCTTAGGATGGCTACAAGTAGTGTACTACACTGATCTCACATGTAAATTGATTAATGCACCTGTACATTGGGTACACATGGTCATGCAGAGATGATGAAATAATGAATATTGATATGACAGAAGTATATTAATGAAATATAATTCACAAGTAAATGAAAACACTGATCAACCCATATAATTAAATATAATACACAGAAAAATTCTCCACTGTGTTATCTTCTTAGACACATACATGTTACCCATATTATTCAATTTCATTCCCATCATTATAATGCAGCAAGGAAAGTATCCTCACGTTTGGGAATCTATTTGGCAGACACCTTTGCTCTCTCTCGATAAGATGCATGACTCATAAGTCGTCAGCGGACTGCGTGTACGTTGGGGGGTACGTCCGCTGCTTTACCGAGTGGAAACAACAGCTGAATTCCACATTCCGCTGAAGAAAAGACGTTGATTGCATTGATATGCAGGTGTACATACATTAACATAATGATGTACACATACATACCTACAATACTTCATTCATTAGATGAGAAGAAGTGTGAATTAGAAAGATTTTACTCATATATGGAAGAACAAAGTAAGTGTGTGTGAGTGTCTCATGTGTATATGTAAGTGTGTGTGTATGTGTGTGTGTGTGTGTGTGTGTGTGTGTGTGTGTGTGTGTGTGTGTGTATGTGTGTATGTGTGTATGTGTGTATACATGTGTATGTGTGCATGTTTGTGTATGTGTGTGTCTGTATGTATGTGTACATATATTTCATAGATTGTGTTGAGACCATGTTAATCACGTGTTTCATTAAGTAATCGAGCCATAATAAAACCTGGTGACCAATTTGTTTGTAGTTACATCATGAATAATCAGAATTGATTAATACTTCTTGCTGGGAAAATACCTCCTTTTAGTCTGATCATGTAGCAATTGGGGAAATGTTATGTATTAAGGGCTTCTAATGAATAATGACACAATATTATCCAACCACATTTCCATACTACAATGTAGCATTTGTCTCTCTGTCATAAATAGCCTCTGCTAGCCTGACATTTTGCTGCTGGACCAGACCTTATTAGACCTGGACTAGTTCATTTTCTTGGCATAAGACTCCCGGTAGAACTGGACCCAATTCTGATTGACTGGTGTTAGCTCCAACACCAATTTCTGCATTATGTCCCCATAACCCCTCCCACATCATATCCTTGTATTAATTTGAACAAGAACACAATTCACAAGTTTCTAATGTAAGGATGACAACTATATTACAAAAAAAGATGAAATACTGAATAGGGAAATATTATTGTAATTTGTATGTGTATGTATGTGCATTATTTATCTATCACTCAGCCATTCCTTCGTCATGGTCATTTCACTTTCAGGATTTCAGACGGCTAAAAGTTCTACAAATTTCTACCCATAGTGGGCCTCCAGTACACTACAGATTATGGTGGCTCCTTGGGCAAAAAGTCTACTCTTACATGCTTATTTTATTCACGTATGTAGTACTGATTTAAAACTCTCAGTGGCAATGCCAGTGGTACAGCATGCATTAGCTTTGTGGGCAAATCAAATGGAGGAGGGCTTTCATTTATAATTCAAGATTCAAATATATGGCTCTTGGTCTTTAAGCCGTTGGCTACTGGAACCGGATATGTCATGCATTAACTCTATGGGAATTGGAGAATCGCGGAGGCAAGGGGTTTATAAAGGATTCACATTAATGCAGATGCAAATTACCATTTTTCTTGATAACCAGCCAACAGTTCTATCTCGGGGTTTCTTCGTTTCTTTTGTTTTTAATGACGTGTGGTATTTGATAAAATGTCAACATTCTATCGTAATGGTCATATTTCTAAAAAAAAATGCAGTAATATTATACATTTTGTAATCATTTGAGTCCCCAGCTCTAGTGGTAACATTTCTGTCTGGAAATGAGTTCTCCCACCCACCACATACTCCCCCAGTGTAAAGAGCCCCCTGATGCTGATGTTATCATACTTTCACAAATGATATAATATACAGAATTAAGTAAATAGATCAATAAATAAATAAATACATAAATAAGTAAATGGATGAATAAATAAATACATAAGTAAATGGATAAATAAATAAGTAAATAGATAAATAAGTAAATGTTTTCTACATTTGTCTAATCTTAGCGATGAATGAAGCCTGTAGATTAAACTGATAAATTAATCAATTTTTTACATCAACATTAAGTTTAATGCCAACACTGTAACGTGAATAAAAAGTTTACATCTGAAGATTAATTTAAAATGTTCCCCTGAAGTTTGACATTACTTTCTCCATGTACTTTTAGTGAAACTTAAACCTGATAATAAACCGGACTCCCTATTCCCTTCAAATTGCATCAGATGTTTAATAAAATTCTGCCATACTATGCAACATCCTCTTTCCACATCTTACCCTGCAAGTTAACCCATTGCTAATAGGAACTGTATGGGTTCTGTACAAAGTCCATGGGGATTAACATAATCTCGGAGTCAACGGGTTAAGTAAACCCTGCATCCCTCTATTGGTGTTAAGATAAGATGCTGTAATTATCCAACCTGCTTAAAGATCACAAAGTTTTAAAAAAGATTACACAGTGGGATGAAACTGTGGATTAAACTCTCAAACTTTAAATACAAGTAAACTCCTTCAAAACAAGTGCCCAAATACAATAATATTCCAAATAATATCAAAAGCATTGTATAACAATGTTTCCATTTTAGAAAATGTGAGCTACATGATTCCCCATGCTATCAGTGTCTCTGATACAGTCTAAGAATGAAGCCCTGAAAAAATTGCAGTTTAAAATGATCATAAAGTGCTTTAAAAAAGTGAAAATCATTGAGAGACCATTCCAGCTTTCCCTCAGACTGCTGTGTTGCAGAATTTCCTATCGGCTGAGAATAAATAATGTGCCAATTTGTATCTGCACATATTTTACTAGTGACAGCATATCTGTCAATACTTTTGTGTTCTAGGGTGTTTATTTGTCCATTCAAACACTGTCAGATATGACAGATAGCAAAGTTTGACAATTTTTTAAACGGGTCTTCCACAATGTTATATAGCGTCTTTAAACAAATTATTTGGTAACAAAGACATAAATGTTTAACATGTACATGGTTTATGTTTTTATATTCCTGTACTTATTCAATAAATCAAACTTCACAAGATGATTAATCGATGAAATTACCTGAAAAAACAACATTGTTCTGTTGTCTTCGAAGTAGGCAGATTGTACAGAAGCAATCTGTCTTGTTGATGGATTGCACACAAACCACAACAAAACTAGACACTTAGATCCTGTGGTCCCAGCTGTTTGAATTTAACCGGTTAAAGTGTTATTGAAATTCTGTATAATTTTATTGCCCTAGGTCCTTGATGGTGGTTAGGAAAGATGATTTGATCCAGGGTAGCAGACAGAATTTATTCCCACAGCCTACAGCCAAGCTAATAATGTTTTTTTTTTGTGGGTTGTATTTAACAAAATCATTAATTGTATTATTCTACATTAAAATTGACTTGAGTACATTTGTCAGTGTTTTCCAAATACACTGAGAACTTTCACATAAGTTGGAAATGTAATTTGTGATTTTATTTCTTTAACAAGTTACAATAAACTTGTAAGCTGGTGTTTTTGATAACCTTGGAAATAGATCCACTTTAAAAAAAGCTGAAATCACAATGTGGGATGTAAAATCATTCATTGTATTCTACATTGAAATTGACTCAATACATTTGTCGGTGTTTTCCAAATACAAACTTTTCATGTAAGTTGGAAATGTATTTTGTGTATTTTATCTACTGTATTTGACAAGTTACAATAACATGGAAGCTGATGTCTTTCATAACCTTGGTAAAAGATCTGTTTCGAAATCAAAACTCGAGTCACAATGCGTAAGGATGAACTGCGTCATAAACATGCTGAATTTCACAAGCTATCACCAACTGCTTGTAAAAAAATTGTTGAATGTGATTACACATTGAAAACAGATATTCACTCTCATTTAAGACAAACCATGCAATTCTAGAACATTTCAAACCTTACAAGGAGAAATTTAACCCTGTTGAAAATGATTTGATTTTGCTTGAACCAGAGTTGCCAATGTCAGTATATCCGTTTGCGTGAGACTCCCATAGGCCAATGATATAAGTGAGAGGTCCAAATGCGTGAGATCAATAGAAATGTATGGAAGATCAGACAAAATTTTGGCGTGAGAAAGGGCCAAAATGCGTGAGTCTCATGCTCATTGCGTGAGAGTTGGCAGCCCTGTTGAACACATATTTCCCATAGACCTCATGAGCTATCTTGTGTTACGTCTTCAATGTGTTAAGAATCAATTTCATGTACATACATTAGTTCTGGCAGCATAATTTGCACTTCCACATCCCCAAGACTCCACCCCCTGCCCCTTGCACCCACTAAAGCCAGGAATACTGTAATGAAATTACCTCCGAAGAGATGGTGTTACAACCTAGAGACAAACCTCCACACTAATGAGAAAACTACAAAATATCCTATCGTATTCAAGACCAGGCCAAAATGTTGTCAACACGGCTTTTCAGTTTTGACACCATGGAGGCGCCAAGACTGTGTGTGCTTGGTGGACAAACAAGAATGATCAAGACTCCCAGTCATCCATGCAGCAAGCTTCTCAATCAGAGGCAGATCCAGGGAGAGAGGGCAAATCAGTCAATACCACCCCCCCCCCCAATAGGGGGAGGGGATACGAGAAATGGAAGAAAAAAGGGAATGTGTAATGGGACATAAATGCCCCCACCCCCCCCCCAAAAAAGCAGATGTTTCAATCGGTCAACCCCAATAAACAAGGGGGAGTCTAATTTACTGACACATCCAAGAAGATGGGCAGGGTGATCAACACCCCCCTCCCCCCAAACAAGGGGGAGGGCAATAAAGCAATGGAAGAAAAGAGGGAATGTGTAATGGGACATATATGCAACCTTCCCCCCCCCCCACCCCCCAAAAAAGATGTTTCAATCGGCCAACTGCAATAAACAAGGGGG
>JZLH01S0027107.1:36231-46553 GCA_001188425.1 Eucidaris tribuloides | reverse complement strand
TGTAGTCAACCATTCCACGTGTCGCACTTTGTTACTCATCCGTCGAGGCATTTTAAGAAATGGGGAGGCGGCCTGGCAACCAGGAGGCAACATCTTTCTTAACGGCTTAGTGTGTAGATTATATTCGAGTCATGTAAAAGTCATTTCTTACAGTAAGGACGTTTTCCCTATTTCTCCCCATTTGTTGAGAAGGAAGTTCAAGGCACTGTCGGTAGACTAATTTCACAACTTTTCTTTCTTAAACTTCTTTGATGTAAGGAAATATAATGTATACTACCGGTATTAATTGTATCTATGTACCATGATGCATAATATCATTATTAATTTGTTGCATTTATGTACCATTATTGCCGAGTTTGTCACGTAGGCAGAAACGTCTACTTGTTAACGATCTTAAACCTTTTTGAGTAATTTTTATCATGCTATTATCAAAACAGGAGAAGTGTCCCCGAAGTTTAGAAAGAAAAGTTGTGAAATTAGTCTACCACAGTGCCTTGAACTTCCTTCTCAACAAATGGGGAGAACGTAGGGAAAACGTCCTTACTGTAAAATGACTTTTATGACTCGAATATAATCCTACACACTAAGCCGTTAAGAAAGATGTTGCCCCTCCCCATTTCCTAAATGCCTCGACGTGAGCTACAAGTGCGACACTGGAATGGTGACTACAAACATATTGACAAAAATATATATTTACCGGAGAATATACGCCAGTAATATTGTGAACCTCACAAACTTCAGACGTGGCCCTGTCGACACTGCAGTATATCGACTACAGTCGTTATCGACGACAGTTATACAGGCTTTAGATGTTATAAATCACGATACAGGCAGCAATGGTAGGCCTTTTATAGTTGATGTGTGTATCTTTTTGTGGAGCACTTTATCTCCATTTTGCAATCTTTGTTTAGAAAAACTATCTTCAAAATCAATTGTTCTCACAGATCGCAATTCTAAGCTGTGCATTCATAGGCGGAGTCTCCATTACTGACAAACCCTCGTTTCTACAAAAAGAGTTGCATGTTAAACGGAAATGTTGGGTCAGTCCAATATGGACTAGTAATCTCAAATATAAAAATCTTAGTCAGGTATACATTTTAATTAGGAAATGAAATTTAAGTGCAAAGATTGACTTAAAGGTGCAGGAGTGCAAGTGATTATAGCCATCGATGTCGACGCATGACATAATATTATGTTCCACAGTGGGTTGTACTTTTCGGTACTTTACAACTACACACAAAAAGTTTTTGTTGATTTATTTACGTTATTTCTTTTCTTTTTTTTGGGGGGGGGAGGGGTGAGTGTGTAAATGGAGGTAATTGTTCTCGTCTGGACCTACAAACAGTTATTCTTCCCATTTGGCTTCTGTGAGACGGGTTTGTATGATTACAAGCTTACACACCTCTCTTCGGCCCAACAGATAGTATAAGGTCAAGGGGAAAACGAAAGAATGTTATATATTCACTTTCAAATGTGTTTTCTGTGTGTATGTATAATATGTATATGTATAATATGTATATGTATATGTATATGTATATGTATATGTATATGTATATGTATACCTTTCTGACACATGGTTACGGACCGGAATACAACAACAGCGACCATATCGGCATACTGGCAAAGTTTTCCAGAGAATATAGGATAATGGGAGTGAATGTTGGGTATAAAGTGAAACTCGTTGGCCACATGTGCCCACCGCACTCTATACAACCGGCAAGCGATCCGATTTGAGGAATAAATCGTTATAGCACAAAATCTGGGTATTTCAACAAATTAAATCCACCAATCTCAGGGTTCTGAACGATAGTATGAATACTAAAAATATGATTATGGTGCACTGTTAGCCTAATACTCGGAGTAATAAGGGCCAAATCATTTTCAAATCGAAGACAATTGGATGACTAGTTTGGCGTCACTACGGCACGGAGTAGATTTGGGCTTTCCTCGGAATAGACAGCTCGAAACCGGCCGCATTTTCGATTGATACTATTGAGAACCTTAATCAAAAATCTGTATAGTGCTGAAACGTGTACATCAAATGCTATACCATCATCCAAAATCGGATCGTAGACCGATCGTGTAGTGTATGGTTGTTTTAACGGACTCGGAGATGTATAAAACTTGTATTAACTTGGAAGTATGAGAATGACTTCATATAGGCCTACATCAACGGTCATTACATTTTGCTTTATAGCGCGTGTTGATAATCATTTCTGCATACAGTAATACTCTCTAAAAAATAATAAGTGAAAATATTCACTCTTTGAGGGGTAAATTACGAAAAAGAGTGAATTTAGAGTGAATTTGGATTGAATTTGGAGTGAAAATGTGTGTTTTTCACTCATTTTTGGAGTGACTGCAGGGATCACTCGGAGTAGTGTTCTTGTCATCTACAACATAAGAAAAGATAAGGTTAAATTAGTTCATATAAATCTATACCATTTATCAAACGAAAAACCTTTACAGTTGTTCATGATTCTTTTGAAAGTTTGTTTGTTGAAATAGCAGTTAAAGGTACACACAATCTAGTTGGTGCGATTTATCGACCACCAAAACGAGTCAGTTAATTTTCTCTTCGAGGTAACCCACATTTGGAATGTAAAAAGTCTAGATTGTTTCGTCACTGATGATTCTAATTTAGATCTTGTCAAAATTAGTCGTGATTCCAACGTTGATGAATTTGGTAATTTAAAGGCAGTGGATCTCATTTGCATGCCTAAAAATTAACATTGTGCAGTTGTGTAAATACAATGGCATTCAGAAGAAAATGCCATCTGGGAACCTTTAGCAAAATATAGGAGCTAGAAACTCAGTTTCAGTGGAATTATATTGACCGTTAGACTCAGATTTGAATTTTTTTCTCGCGAGAAAAAAAATCCTACCATGGAACATACACTAAACGGCTATTGTTTTTCTTTTGCATTTATCAAATTCTAGGCAATCATTGACCCCCAGATTTCACATACATGCCCTTCATCAATAGCCTAAGGGCATGGGTTATCTTTTCCTGGTCTGCCGGGATGTTTGCAAATGAGATCTACTGCCTTTAATGTTTTGATCAGTAATTAAAGATATAAGCTAACATTGTAGGGCTTCTATTAAAAAATCAAACTGTAATATCTGAGCTACATAGTAGAGCTTAAGTGAACAAATACATGTATACCCTAGAACACAGAAGTTTGTAAAGTTAGGCTGCCACTGGCAAGCATGTATGAATGTCATTCATAGATTTTCACTCGTAGATTTTTTACTTTGTTTGTGCCCTAAATAATAATTTTGAAATACAATTTTTTCAGGGTTTCATTATTAGACCTTATCAAAGACACTTAGAGCAACAATGTATCTCACAATTTGTTTTTAATTGTGGCCATTGTTCAGTATGTTAATATTAACACACATAACGCCAAGTTCAGCAACCTTATGACAACATGTTTACAAATACTATAATTCACAATTTGAATCTGGAACTTTAGAAATTTATCTGAGTGATAATTTAACAATATTTATTTCTCTGCCATTTATTTACGATTACAACCAAAAAACAATATTTTCTACACGACCCATAAATTATGATACCTTACATTCAATGTATTCCCTATCATATTATATGCGTTTAAGTAAATTTACAAAATTACACAATGTTTTCCTTTATAGAATATGCTATAAATACAAATATCTCAAGAAACCACTGGTGACCCTTGAATTCTTAAAATTATGCCGCAAATGTAGGAAAAATCCGACTGAGCTTCTTAATATATTATAAACGATACCGCAATTTTCTAACAATTAAATTAAGACAATAGAGTTAAGTCTACTATCAAATTAATTCAATGGGATTATAGAAACAGCGTAAAAACACTTTGAGATGAAGTAACACGCGGATTTTGACGAAAATGTATAATGCATCCAAAATTTCTTTCATATCTACTGGTGAAAGGATTATAATAATTAGAGAGGGTTCTGAATTGCTACTGAATTTGATATTTTTGTTGGCAAATATTGGACAAAGACTAGTATCCCAGAAATGCGCATATTTAATTGAACCTCATACATTTGCATCTTATTTTACAAATCATAGTCTACATTCTTGATTTTTACTCCATGTGTTCCAGGTGAAATCATTGATATAATATTTAGAATGAAAAAAATACAGGTTTTTGTAAAGATGACATAATCGTCCGTGCGATTAAAAAAGTCATATAGATCTGACATTTTTAGACCTTTCTGTCAATTATATATGATGGAAGTTTATCAAAAGGAGTTGTACCCTAGAAAATGAAAATAGTCCGTTATTACTTCAATTCATAAGCCGGGCAAAACTGATGATTTAGTAACTATCGCCCAATATCTGTGTTAACTGTTTCGGAATTTTAGAAAGATGTGTGTACATGTATAACCAATATATGAATTTTATTGATAAACATTGATTACTCTTTAACCACTAGTTTGGTTTCAGAAAGGGACACTTCACATGTACAGCTATTCTGAAATTTATTAATCATATTCATAGTGCTATAGACCATCACACACTTCATCTGAAGCATTTGATGTTATTAACCACTCAGCTACTATGGAATATGTGGGTTGCCTCTAAAGCGAGTCACAACATTTTTTTTACCTGACAGGAAACAGTTAATCATTGCAAATGGATTGAAGTCAAATTCCAGAAGAGTTAGATGTGGAGTGTCCCAAGGTTCTTTATTGGGTTCTTACTATTCCTCCCTTATATTAATGATCTACCATGTATTCCACTCAATATTTGCTGCCGACACAAGTGTGTTTATGTCTGGCAATTACAGTAAATATACATCTTGATTTAATAAAATCATGTATGAAAGCAAATATACAAAGTTTGAGCATTGATAAAACTAAATGTAAGCTATTTTCTTAAATGTAAGAAAAAAACATGATAATCTAGACTTATTTCATGATAATGACAAAGACTGAGTTACTTAAAAGTACCACATTTCTGAGCTTATTCGTAGATAATAAATTATCATGATTTAGTATCAACGTAAATTTTGAATATAATAGAATTGAAAGAAACAATAGAATCCTTAGTACTGGTAAATTACAATTGTTCCCTCAAAAATATATTCAAAATGTTATATGATACACTGATATTACCTTACCTGTCATGTTGCATTGTATCAAGTTTACATTCAACAAAAAGGGGCAATATGTACAATTACAAATTCAGATTACGTAACCCAAAATCCTTATTTCAATTACAGAAAATTCTATAAATTTATGACATGGTATCTAATACCCTATATAAATATGGTATTATTCATGTGTCAATGTCGTTATAATTTATCACCACCCATGGTCCAAATTTATTTCAAGCTAAAAAGACATTTCACTTTATATGAATAGCAATTCTCAAAAGTATCACTTACCCCATCAGTCTTTTAATATGGTCCTCTAGCAGGGAATAATGTGAGTCCCAAAAATGTACTTTTACCTATAATTATCTCAAGCAAAATCACAAACTGCTACTCACCTCCATGTAAACATAATTTATCCTGCTCCTCCTCCTCTTTAACCTCAAATTTTCGGAATAATTTATCCTGTCCGTAGAATTTGTACCGATCGATCTATTATACTTTGCAGCATGCTTTTTATGTTGCAATGTTCTTCCAACTTTTTGGCATAAAAATTTGGCTTATACAGGGTGGCCCAGAAAGAACTCAATCGTCAATTTATTCAACATGTTCGGTCAAATTTCCTTGTTTGTCATTCTATTGGTTGGAACATTCTTTTCCAATAAAATTTATCATGACCATTGATTTTTAACTTGATTTGACTTTGTGATGTTCATGTTATTTTGATATATTTTTCACTTATTTGTTTTTAATGTGCAAATAAGTGAAATCAAATGGAATTGATATTTAATTTTCTCAAAGTGTTGCAAGAGATAAATCTAACGAAGAGGCAATCATAGTTTAAAACAAATGTCAACACTGCTGTTTAATTCCTTTCTGGATATTATGCGAAATAACAGTTTGATTCCTAAAATCGCTAGGAATATAAAATCGACCCCTGTGCGACAGGTATGCTATGCAATTTTAAGGCGAACGTCAATCTGTTCTTACTATATATACCGCCGAATCATTTTATCAATTAATTTGTTTTCATGTTTTCCCTCCAGAATGCAAGTGACGTATACATCGTGCGAAACAACATGGTTGTGATCATTCTTATGGCATTGGGTAAGTATGCATTACGTTGTGTGTTATGGAATAAAACTGTTTTGTAAATTGTAGAAACTTGTTCTTGTTCTGCAAAATTTTCATTTCGATTTTACTGCGATTTTGCCTTCCTAGGTCAACTGTTTTTATTCAATTATATACTAATTTAAAATATCGCAGCATCTTGTTTACAACTAAATTGCGAATTGATATGATTTGAAATCCCAGACTGGTGTGGATCAATGTCATATAAACATAAAAATCACTAGGATCTCACCGTTAAAGTGATAGGATAACATTTACCACAATTAAAAAAATCTCAGCTACATGATTCTCCATGCTTCCAGTGTCTTTGATAAGGTCTAAAAATGAAGTCCTTTAAAAAAATTATTTCAAAATGATTATTTAGTGCTTTAAAAAAGTGAAAATCGTACGTTGGCCGGATTCAAATCCCCATTTCTTCCCATAGACTTACTGTGTGTAGATCTATAGGCTATTGTTACTCGCCCCGAGTTTTAATTGTTTATTCATTCATATCTTGCCAGTGGCAGCATAAACTCCCAAACTTTTGTATTATAGGGTGTTTATTTGTCCATTCAAACACTACTATACAGCGTGTATCAAAAAAGTAGACACTCAGAAAAAAATTTATCGCAAATATTTCATGATCTAGAGATTATTTTTTGATATGAATATTTTACCTTGACCTAAGCTATCTGATGACACTATTGGTATTGAAAGTAGTTCACGCATGAGTGAGCCACAGCCACTTTTGTCCAATAGGCCAAAAATGCATTTGCCGCACAGAATTGTGTTCTTATAATCAATGTTAATGCCTCACAGACCGGTGCTGCAGAAGTCTCTCACCTGATGTGCACAAGGATTGAATCCTCATCATGCTCAGAGAAGATGTAATATCAATTTTCTGGCAAAAAAAGACAAAAATGAAGCAATGATCAGAAGTACCCCCCTAAAAAAGGAGAAAATGTCATGTTTGCAAGTATGAACTGTGAACTGAGAAAATGGCATTTTCTTGTTTTTGAAGGGTAGGGTGGTTGTATCTGAATCATTGCTTCATTTTTGCCTACATTCTAAATCGCTCGCATGCTCAGAGAAGACCTTATATTATATTTTGTGACAAGAAAGACAAAATAAAGCAATAATTCAGATACAATTACCAACCCCCAACCCTGAAAAAGAAGAAAATGCATTTTTTTTTTAATTCTCAGTTCATCTTGCAACAAAGACATTCTCTTCTTTTTTATGGGGTATATGTGAATCAGTGGCTTAATTTTTGTCTTTTTTGTCACAAAATTGATATTAGCTCTTCTCTGGCATGCTGAGGATTCAATTCTTGTGCACATTAGTTGAGAGCTTCTGCAGCACCGGTCTGTGATGCATTAAACATTGATTATAAGAACACAAATTCTTGTGTGCAAATGCATTTTTGGCCGATTGCACAAAAGCGGTTGTGCTCACTCATGCTGAAATACTTTCAATACCAACAGAGTCATCAGATAGCTTAGGTCCAAGGTAAAATAGTCATATCAAAAAATAATCTCAAAATCACGAAAACAATTTTTAATATTTTTTTCTAAGTGTCTACTTTTTTAGATACACGCTGTATAGCTCAGATCAAAGTTGACATTTTTTTTTTAAATTGAAGCTTCACAATTTGAGTATATCACTTTAAATCTAATTAGTGGAGTTTTTTATAGCTACAGATATCCGAATCATTTTACATGTTCCGAAGCAAACTGATATCTAATCCACGTTTTTTTCTATGTTAAGTCAACTATCGAGATAAAAAAAAACCGCACACCATCAGCGTATGAAAGCACTGCTGATGGTATAATATGTACAAGTCCTTGTACGACAAGATACCATTCTACTGGTCTTTTCAAACAATCATATATATGTTTCGCTGTGATTTAGTTGTGTCTTGCCTCAATGGGAGTCTATTTTGTTAAAAGGTGTCAAAAATACAAATTTATTTTCTGCGTGAATTGATATGGGTAGCTGTGGTAATACATGTATAGTTGATATGCTGTAGTATTAGTACCCAGCACAACATCAGTAATAGTTTAGTAATAGTAAAAGGAGTAGGAATAGTTCTAGTAGTAGTAGTGGTAGTAGCAGTAGTAGTAGTAATAATAATAATAATAGTAGTAGTAGAAGAAGTAGTAGTAGTAGTAGTAGTAGTAGTAGTAGTAATAATAGTAATAATAATGATAATAATAATAGTAGTAGTAGTAGTAGTAGTAGTAGTAGTAGTAGTAGTAGTAGTAGTAGTAGTAGTGGTGGTGGTAGTAGTGGAAGTAGTAGTGGTGGTGGTGGTAGTAGTAGCAGTACACACTTAAAAAAATAAAGGTGCGTACAAGGTGCAACTTTGCGGAAATAGGTGCAGAGCGATTTCTGCCGCGGTATTCGAGCAAATCTGCACCTTTCAAGGCTGAGAGCTCGCCCCACTCCATTGTGTTTGCAAGTTTGCAACCTTGGTTTAGAAGGATGAAAGTTGAATATACGTATTACGAAAACGGGCTCCATATATTAGGTCGTCAATAAGTTAGCAAACCTTAAAGGTTAGTGACATGTTTGGGAACTCTTGAAAATGTCTCAAGAACCAGATAAGTTGAAATATATACCAACTATACACCAGCCGGAGTGGACCTTCCAGCTAGAAGGATTTGTCTCTAATTTGTTTACTTAATAAGGAGAATCAAGCATGAACACTAATTCTATCGGGGCACCGTATAAAAATAGGCCCCATAAACAGCCACGCAGCAGGTTTGCCAGCCACTCCAAGATTTTCACAGGAGAATCCTTGCATAGTTTACTTGATTCTATAGCAGTTTCAGCCCAATTTGAGGATTATCACCAATCATGTCATTTAAAAGGATGAAAATAATGCACCTTCGGCTTCAACACTATATAAATATGTAAAACTACACACCTTCACGGCCAGCGTGTTGCCCAAGTGCATGGGTAGAGCGTCCGTCTAACGTGCGGAAGGTCGTAGGTTCGAGCCCCGGCAATGTCATAATATATGTATGAGTTTTAAATATTTGTAAATGATAATACATTGCAAATAGCACTCGAATTAACGTAAATTGTGGTTCACAAACACACAAAAACAGTTTGCAAGAGGGAAGAATAGTTTTTAAAAATTTTTCTATGGTCCAATCCTGCACCTTTCAGGTGCAACTTTGCACCTTTCAGAAAGGTGGTGGCGGCAACAGTGATATATGAATCAGTGCTTAATTTTTGTCTTTTTTGTCACAAAATTGATATTAGCTCTTCTCTGAGCATGCTGAGGATTCAATTCTTGTGCACATTAGTTGAGAGCTTCTGCAGCACCGGTCTGTGATGCATTAAACATTGATTATAAGAACACAATTCTGTGTGCAAATGCATTTTTGGCCGATTGCACAAAAGCGGGTTGTGCTCACTCATGCGTGAAATACTTTCAATACCAACAGAGTCATCAGATAGCTTAGGTCCAAGGTAAAATAGTCATATCAAAAAATAATCTCAAAATCACGAAAACAATTTTTAATATTTTTTTTCTAAGTGTCTACTTTTTTTAGATACACGCTGTATAGCTCAGATCAAAGTTTGACATTTTTTTTTTAAATTGAAGCTCCACAATTTTAGTCTATCACTTTAAATCTAATTTAGTGGAGTTTTTTATAGCTACAGATATCCCGAATCATTTTACATGTTCCGAAGCAAACTGATATCTAATCACGTTTTTTTTATGTTAAGTCAACTATCGAGATTAAAAAAAAACGCACACATCAGCGTATGAAAGCACTGCTGATGGTATAATATGTACAAGTCCTTGTACGACAAGATACCATTCTACTGGTCTTTTCAAACAATCATATATATGTTTTCCTGTGATTTAGTTGTGTTTGCTCAATGGGAGTCTATTTTGTTAAAAGGTGTCAAAATACAAATTTATTTTCTGGTGAATTGATATGGGTAGCTGTGGTTATACATGTATAGTTGATATCTGTAGTATTAGTACCAGCAGCAACATCAGTAATAGTAGTAGTAGTAAAAGGAGTAGGAATAGTTCTAGTAGTAGTCAGTGGTAGTAGCAGTAGTATAAGTAAATAAGAATAA
>JZLH01S0027107.1:23534-36206 GCA_001188425.1 Eucidaris tribuloides | reverse complement strand
AATTCCAGATTCTTGAAATTTAAAACAGGCCCCCCTTTCAACCCCAAAATATTCCCGTTGTCCTACTTCAGGGTAAAGGGAACATTGGCACAGATAATTATGCAAATAGGGAAGAAAACCAGCCTAAAATGTCCTGAATTGTAATTTTCTGTTTAATCATTATCGCTATACTATTTTACAACATGTCAAGAGATAAGTCGTAGAATTGAAATATAGAGCTAGCATTTATCTCGTTCGAATTTATCTTTAGGTTACATTTCACAACGCACTTTCCAATCAAAGTCCATCATTATTTGTAATATAATAGTTGGTTTACTGATTGTTCTAACCAGTAACCCAATGTAACCTCTCTAAGTGTTCGGACTGTGGCGAGACCAATTATTCACATGGCATTCAGTGGCGTTAACTAGGCGGGGGCGGGGGGAAACAAGTTTTACGCAATTTATTTATCGTTCGATTCGTAGTAGAGGTCTGATGAGAGTGATCCGGAGTTTGGAGATTCCAGTTTAGTGTGGGATCAATTCGAAAAAGTAATAAACAGTTCGGCAGGACAGGTGTAAGCACGCACAGGGAATGAAGGTTCTAAAAAGAACATGTATGGAGGGGAATAGCCCATTCGAATACTTTATATTCGTTTTTCCGTTGAGCGCCAACAATACTATGGCCAGTTAGTAGCTCCGCTGCAATGCACCACCACCACCATCACAGTTCACAATGCTACCTTCACTACGACCACCACTACACCCTCACACTTACTACCCACTACCACTACTAACTACTACTACTACTACTACTGCCCTACTACTACTACTACTCACTGATTACTACTATCTACTATTACTACTACTCTCTACTACTAACTACTACTAACTACTATACTACTACTACATACTACTACATACTACTACTACTACTACTACTACTACTTACTGCACTAACTACTACTAGCTACTACTACTACTACTACTACTACTTACTACTACTACACTACTACTACTGCACTACTACTTAACTCGACTAAATACTACTACTAATACTACTACATTACTACTATACTACACTACTACTGCCACTACATTACTACTACACTTGACTACTGACTACTACTACTACTACTAGCTACTACTACTATTACTACACTACTGACTACTTACTACTGCCAACCTATACTAGCTACCTACTACTACTACTACTATCTACTAACTGCACTACTACTACACTACTACTTACTCACTACTATACGTACTACTACTACTACTACTCTACATACTACTGCCACTACTACTACTACTACTACTTATACTACACACTTATACTTACTGACTACATACTGCCACTACATACTACTACTTCTCATACTGACTATACTTACTATACTACTACTAACTACTACTACTGCCACTACTACTACTATACTACTACTTACTACTACTATCTAACTACTACTACTACTACTACTACTGCCAACGTACTACTTACTACTACTACTAGCTACTACTGCTACTACTACTACTATCACTCACTACCACCACCACCACCAGTGACCACACCAACATAAACACGACCTAACCCTTTCTAACTATAGCCCACCGATCACTAATAGCACTACCACACACCACACACAACCACAACCATAACCATCACCGATCACCGCTCTATTCTGCCAGATATGTTACTGAAACCACAACACCACCATTTTACCCTCTACCGCCACCTTCACCACCATTACCACGTACCACGACAGCCACCCACCACCATCAGCCCCTCTACACGCCACCGTCATATTCCACTACAACCAGCACCGACAACCGTTACACACCCCATTCCCCTTCAACAGCTGTCACCTTGCTACTTTCAACCACCACACCACACACCATCATCCCTCTACACTGCCACCTTACTACTTAGCCACCGCTACCACCCACCACATCGACTTCATCTACACTGCCAACTTCACTATTACCACTACCACCTCCATCAACACCTCTTACCATTGCAACAATCACTTCAACCACCGACTACCACAATCACACCAACATCATCATCGTACTGCCACTTTGTATACAACACCAACGCCACCATCACCTCTCTACACTGCACCTTCTCTCACATTACACCACTACTACCACCACCACCACCACCACACCACTACAACTCCATTACCCTCTACCACTGCCACCTTTGTACTAACAACCACCATCACCGATCACATATAGGCGTACAACAAACAACACCAAACAACAACAACAAACAACTAACAACAATAACAACAAGTAACAACAACAATAACAAACAATATCAACAAACAACAATAACAACAATAAACAACAATAAATAATAATAATAATAAAATAATAATAATAATAATAATGATATAATAATAATGATAATAATGATAAATAAGATAATATAATATAATAATAATAATATATATATAATAATAATAATAATATAATAATAATAATATAATAATAATAATAATAATAATTAATAATAAATACTAATAATAATAATATGTAATAATGATAATAATATCATGATATAATAAAATAAAAAATAATAAATATATAATAATATAAAATAACTTCAGAGCCAGTAAATCTGTAATATTTTTGTGGCGATTCTTATTCTTTATTGAATGTTTTCCTGTTTGTCTCAAATCACAAACTAATAATTCATGCACCGTTATCATTCGGATTTATCCAAGTCTTTCTTAGAAGTAAATGCTAACGTGTTATTCAATGTATATAATGATAATTATTCACAAATCTAAAAAGATTTTCTTAATTTATGTAATGCGTGGTAAACACTAATCATAATATTTTCTATTCTTTCTTATCTCCAGTTTTCTCTTTTCTTTCTTTCTTACTTTATAGTTGATTATGACATAATTGATTACGTGTATCTTTCATTCCATTTTTTTCTTGCTTGCCATTGATTGAGTGTTGTTATTCATGTAGTCAATTTTTGTATCATTTTCTTTTTCTATATTTCTCAGATATTATGTACTTGTTTTTTCCGGCAAGGGGACATGTTCGGAAAACAGCCGTTGAGTGCAGTTCACGTTGCCCATGCCTCACAATGAAATAATCGTAAAACGATTGTTAAGAATTTCTGAGAGAAACACAGTAATTGTCATAATCTGCTGTGTTCCTAGTCTGTCAATAAACATGGAAACACTCGTTGAAAAATATAACAATCATATTTGAATCGTGATTTTATACCTGAGAACAATTAATCACAATAAACTCAATCCGGCCGAACAATAAGAGTATCACCGCTGCGGAAACAAATTTTATTTCACCGAAAATTTTTAAATAGCTCTCAATATAAAAGCAGGTCTCTATTTAATTACATATCCATTTGCTTAATAATTTTATTGCATCTGCATAAATTGTGACTCTCTTTACTCTACCTCCTCTTATCAACGGAGATTTATACTGCAACGAGCCTGGATGGATTTATATTTAACGGCGACAGGCATGCCGCGATTCAGCATACACACCTTGAGCACAACAGTTAAAAATCTGACGTGCACACACTCCCGCGCTCTTTCAACGCGCAGTCGCAGTAATGCAGCTGCCAAGATAGCTCGCAATGAAATACTATTGTAGAATGCATCATTGATTCATACGTGCCGAAGTACATAAGTATTCGCAATGGTTTTGCTGTAGAGCACAGGAAGGACAACAAAACACCTGCCGTAATTTGTGCGTTCTGTCCCACGGTGCAGTATTTAACAAATCATGGGCATGAAGAACTGATTCTCTAAGCTGTCGAGTGAGTACACCAAAGCATTGATTAATCAACAAATGTGAGCAAATATTTGGTTGCATTAGAGAATTGTGTAAGTGGCGCGAGCTATGGCTTCTACAAGATCTAATAGGATTAGCTGTTAGGTCTATGCTTATAAAGTATAATGAGAAAACATCTGACATGAACTTAACAAACCTGGGGCACATGCCGAGCCTGCTAAATGTATGATTTGTCAGTATGGATATATTGTAGGTTACGCGATCCGATTCGTATCACGATACGCATATCGTGTGTATATTAATTTTAAATCCACTGTTGTGATTTTACTGATTCCCACGGTGCGTATATTGATGTGTCTGCCTGCTTATAGTTATACTCCACCGCCTCATTTGCTACTCGACAATCAATGATAACAATGCAGCTATTGCTGCTGCCTATCTATGCTACGCTGCAACTGGCTACTGCTAACTTACTTACTACTACTACTACTACTACTACTATAACTATACTACTTACTACTATACTACTGCTTTACTGACCTAGTTGGGCTCAAAAACCCGGGGCAGTGGGAAATGGTGTTCACTTTTTTTGAAAAACGGATTCTAGGGTAAAATTGGACGTAGAATACGCTGGTGCCGACCGATTTTTGAAAATCGGTGCCCAAAGTGCCCATTTGGGACCTTAAATGGGCCCAAACAATTTTATGGGCATTTTGGTCAATTTTACGTTCAAAAATACTTTGTTTCCACACAAAATATATGCTTTACACATACAAGACATACTCTAAAAATTTAAAGTCATGAAATTGACCCCAGGCCCGTAAATTGCCCAAAGAGGGCCCATTGGCCCATGGTATGCACATTTGCTGAATTTGTGTATTTTGTCCAACGTAATTGCTTTATAAAGACAAATGTGGGTCATAGCACTTGTCGGGTGGGCATGATTTAACCTTTGCATGAGAAATAAGTATTTATACAGTGGGCCAGGGCCCTGTTCTGGGCCTTTTTGGGCCCATGTCAAGAAAATGCATTTACAACGCCTTTTTATTGTTTTTAAGTGCCCCAAATTATAAATCACATGCCTCCAATCACTCAATGTCAATAGGTCTGATAATATCTACCAGTTGGGGATGAACAATGGGCCAAATTGGCCCAATGAACCAATTTTGGGCCATTTTGGGCCCATTTCATTAAAATGGCTTAACAATATAACTAAAGCTTTTTGAAGTGGGCCAAATTGTCACCTAATAAGCACTGATCACCTACTGTAAACAGTTAATGCTAATATTTTACAACTGGGCACGCAAATGGGCCCCAAAGGGCCAAAGTACGATTGCAGGGCCAAAAACGGGCCATTAATAAAACTGCATATAACTACAAGTAATAGACTGTTTTTAACCAAACAAACTTCGAATTATAGGTTAAGAGGGGTGCTGATTTCATTAAAATTAGCCTTATTGGCAAGAAAGGAATATTTGTGACAGAACTTTCAGTTATATTCACACAAAACTTAGTTTTTACCACCGTAGAGTGTAGGCTTAATTTCAACATTAAGTACACAATACATTAGGGCTGGTTAGTTAATTTGTCTTGTGTAAACGTCTGTTTACAATAGAATAAATATTTTGTGTAATAATATGGTTCACCAATTTATTACCAAAATGAAGGTATCAGTGATTTAATTCTCCAAATCACATGTACCCGATATGGCAGATACTAAATATCAACATTACTGGGTTGCTATTGCTTTAACCGTCCGTTGTGCGTCGTTCGTCGTACGTAAATATTTTTATCGTCCTCTTTAAAACACGCATTTGGATTTAGCCCAAACTTGACAGGAATGATTCCTAGGGGTGGGAATTCAAGGCCCCTCAATTTGTACATCTGAACCCCGGAAGCAGTGGGCAGGGCCCTTAATGGCCAAAAGTAGGTTATTTTCGAACATTGTCTTCTCTAGATTTAGAAATACAGGCAATTCACTTTGTGAGTAGATAAGCCCCATTTGGCCCCTAAAGGGGATGGCAGGTTGGGCGAGGGCCCTGGAAGGCCCAAGGTGATAAGTCTCATTTTCACTTTCTGCTTTCAAAAACATGATTTGATTAATATCAAACTTGGCAGAAATGATCCTTATATGGGATATTCAACGGCCCTCACGTGGGATACCTGCTCCCCCGGGGCCTGAAGCAGGGCCCCAAAGGTCCAAAGCAAGGTAATATTCTAAATCTTAGATCCAGAAATAGTTTACCCAGTTAGCAAAGTATCTGGGCACATATGGGCCCCATATGGGCTTTATATGGGCCATATGGGTCCCATATGGGCTGGCCCACTTAGAAACCACATGACAAAAAACATATGACCTCCACATGGGGTATATATGAGCAATGTGACATCATTAGTAGCGCTTATATCCCATTTATCTTCCATATGGGCCCCATATGGGCTAACCCACTTCGAACCCACATGGTAAAAATGTATGGGCCCCATATGGTTTCTATTTGGGCAAAAATCAATTTGGCCGCCAGTTTTGCGCGCCCCTTCCCAAGTTTCACATCATTTCCCGCCCCAAGACAGTGTATAGGCCCTACCTCTAAGTCTCTTTTCTTTCTCTTCTTGTTTTCCGTTCCCTTTCCCATGTTCCCCCTTATTTTTTCACTCTCTGTCTCATGTGGATTCGATGTGTGCTATATGACGGATGATAACATATTTTTAAATTCGTTGGGCCCAGATGGGTTCTACATGTATCCCACATGGGCTGTGACTTATGAATATTCATGAACTAATTAACTTATCCATCAGAGAGGAATTGGCACAATTAGTCCCTGCATTGTTTTATGTAATTATGTGACCCCATCGTTTTAATTAGAACTGTAATTGTAATTGTAATCAAAATGTGAATATATACAGCAAGAAATATCAAAAGAAAAAAAAACGGATAATTGAAGCTTATTACAAATTTAGCAGAACCAGCTCAGCTATTTGCATTTCTTGCAAGTAACCATGACTTATATTGCACACAAATAATCTGTTATAAATACAAGTTGATTTGTAGGTTGGTTTAGCAGTCAGTGATTGCTTAAGGTGAAAGTGTAGGGTTAGGATAAGATTAGGAATGATAGGGTTAATAATCATAATGATAATCATGATTAGGTAGGAATTAGGTAAAATTATTACCCATGAATTCAATGTGGGCTTAATATGGGCTGTAGATATGGGCCATGCATTTTTATGTGTGTGTGTGTATGTAGGTTTTACATGGGTTTTATGTGGGCTCAACATGGGCTGCCCATATGGGACCCATATGGTTTTTGCACAGTACAGACCGTCTGGGGCCTACATGGGCCATGTGGGTTTTATGTGGGCTCAACATAGGTTGCCAATATGGACCCCATATTATATGCAGCTGATATGGGCCCCATATGGGCAGCCTGTATGAGGCCCATATGGGTAGCCCATGTTAAGCCCACATGAAACCCACATGGCCCATATGGGCCCTAGACGGTCTGTATGGTGCAAAGCCCATATGGGTCCTATATGGGCCAAAATGGGCCCCGTGGCCCACATGGGCTCCAGATACTTTGCTAATTGGGTTAGCTAAGTTCTTTTGGGTGAACATAAATCTGTGGTATTACATAATATTGTTTTCTCATGATAATGTCCAGGGTGGCCCTCTTTTGCCCCTGATGGGGTGTCTGCGAATATAATTCACATTTTCACCTCCTTTCAACAAGAGCCCCGGGGGCACAACGCTCACCTGAGGTCTCGAAAACTGTCTGTAGTGCCCATGCACAGAAAAAAACCCCATAAATTATGCATAGTTTCGTCCCTTGGAGCCTGATATCTTGGCACCAACATGAACCAGTTAATGCATCCCCTTGCCATATAGCTGATTTTGCGACGTCCGTTAAGTTAGATTCCAAAATCCATTTTTAGACAAAACAAGGTGATACGGAATTCCCTGTTAACCATTTACTATCCAACTTTGGTTACAAATGGGATTGTGGTTAGAAATTTACCTAGTTCTGGCCCTTATGGGCCCTGCTCCCTGGGCCCCCATGGAACAATGTGTGTCATTTCAGGAAACCTCTATCCTCTAAGGATCATTCCTACCAAGTTTGGTCTACATGCATTGATTTTGAAAGAACATTATGTAAATGTGAGTTGTTCTCATAGGGCCCTCCCCCAACATGTTGCCCCCCCCCCCCCGAGGTCAAATGGAGCCACCCTGGGCATTGTCATGGGGAACAATAATTCACCACATATATATCTACACACAAAGTTACTTGCTAAACTATATTTCTGGATGTAGAGAAGATTGTGGCCCTTTAGGGCCCTGCTCCTGGGCTGGGAGAGGGGGAGGGCGTGGCAGGTGAACCATTTGAGGACCCTTCAATTCCAACCCCTAAGGATCATTCCTGCCTAGTTTGGGCTAAATCCAATCATGCGTTTTAAAGAAGAAGATGATGTGTATAACGCACGACGCCCAATGGACAAAAAGCGATCACAATAGCTCACTTGAGCAAAAGGTTAAGGTGAGCAAAAAACATGACTGGATTTAGACCAGATTTGTTAGAAATGATTCTTAGGGGGAGGGAATTTGGTGTTCATCAAATTGCATACATGGCCCTAGCCCATTGCTGGAGGGGGGGGGGGCAGTTTAGGGATTAACTGACTATGTGGCAGAATGGAAGGGAATGCCACAATTTGTTTGTATATGTTTAAAATGATATGTGCCCCTATTGCTGCCTAGATATTGACCTCCGAGCACTAAACCCTGTGCAATTCATCACGTAACCTGCATTGTTTGGCCTAAACGCAGTCTCTGAAGGCGCCCATAGAGAGTATATGATAAATTGCACATACACTTTTAGGCCAATATCTAGGCAACAACAAAATGGGGCCACATATAACATAAAAAATGCATTCCCTTCCCGTACAGATGATTCTTGCACAGTCAGTTAATCTCTGAACTGTGCCCCCTCCCACACCATTTGGAGAACACCGAAACCCTTCCTTCAATGGTTATTTCTACCAGATTTGAAAGAAGAAGGTGAAAATGTGAATTACGTGTATCTTCACAGGCACCCAATAAGGGGCAAACAGTGTCACCTCGGGCATTGTCATGAGAAACAATTATTCAGTGCTAATATATGCAATACCATAGATTTATGTTCACACAAAGTGAATTAGCTAAACAATTCCTGAAAACTACCTTGCTTTGAACTTTTGGGGCCCTGCCCCAGGCCCCCCGGGGGGGACAGGTATACCACTTGAGGGCCGTTGATCGAATGACCAATAGGCCTATAAGGATCATTTCTACCAAGTTTGATATTAATCAAATGTTTTTGAAAGCAGAAAGTGAAAATGAGACTTATCTGCTTGGGCCCTCCAGGGCCCTCGCCCAACCTGCCATCCCCTTTAGGGGCCAAATGGGGCTTCTCTACTCACAAAGTAAATTGCCTATATTTCTAGATCTAGAGAAGACGATGTTCGAAAATAACCTACTTTTGGCCATCAAGGGCCCTGCCCACTGCTTTCGGGGTTCAGATGTACAAATTGAGGGGCCTTGAATTCCCACCCCTAGGAATCATTCCTGTCAAGTTTGGGCTAAATCCAAATGCGTGTTTTAAAGAGGACGATAAAAATATTTACGTACGACGAACGACGCACAACGGACGGTTAAAGCAATAGCAACCCAGTAATGTTGATATTTAGTATCTGCCATATCGGGTACATGTGATTTGGAGAATTAAATCACTGATACCTTCATTTTGGTAATAAATTGGTGAACCATATTATTACACATTAGTTATTTTATTGTAAACAGACGTTTACACAAGACAAATTAACTAACCAGCCCTAATGCATTGCCTACTTAATGTTAAAATTAAGCCTACACTCTACGGTGGTAAAAACTAAGTTTTGTGTGAATATAACTGAAAGTTCTGTCACAAGTATTCATTTCTTGCAAATAAGGCTAATTTTAATGAAATCAGCACCCCTCTAAACCTATAATTCGAAGTTTGTTTGGTAAAAAACGGTCCATTACTTGTAGTTATGTGCAGTTTTATTAATGGCCCGAAGTTGGCCCTGCAATCGTCCTTTGGCCCTGTGGGGCCCATTTGCATGCCCAATTGCAAAATATGAGCATTAACTGTTTACAATAGGTTATCAGTGCTTATCGGGTGACAATTTGGCCCACTTCAAAAAGCTTAAATTATATTGTTAAGCCATTTTAATGAAATGGGCCCAAAATGGCCCAAAATTGGTTCATTGGGCCAATTTGGCCCATTGTTCATCCCCAACTGGTAGATATTATCAGACTTATTGACATTGAGTGATTGGAGGCATGTGATTTATAATTTGGGGTACTTCAAAAACAATAAAAAGCGTTGTAAATGCATTTTCTTGACATGGGCCCAAAAAGGCCCAGCACAGGGCCCTGGCCCACTGTATAAATACTTATTTCTCATGCAAAGGTTAAATCATGCCCACCCAACAAGTTCTATGACCCACATTTTTCTTTATAAAGCAGTTACGTTGGACAAAATACACAAATTCCGCAAATGTACATACCATGGGCCAATGGACCCTTTTTGGGCAATTTACAGGCCTGGGGTCAATTTCATGACTTTAAATTCGTAGAGTATGTCTTGTAGGTGTAAAGCATATATTTTTTGTGGAAACAAAGTATTTTTGAACGTAAAATTGACCAAAATGCCCATGAAATGGTTTGGGCCCATATAAGGTCCCAAATGGGCACTTTGGGCACCGATTTTCAAAAATCGGTCAGCACCAGCGTATTCTACGTCCAATTTTACCCTAGGATCCATTTTCCAAAAAAAGTGAACACCATTTCCCACTGCCCCAGGTTTTTGAGCCCAACTAATACTATACAAATAATGACTGGACGAAGTCGAGGGAAAAATGATCCTTTTCAAGACAAACGAGGGCTGGTAATTTGATGCAAAGACCGACATCACAGTCATTATTTGTTTTATTCAACGTTATGACACTTGATGATGAAATTTTAATGAAGAAAATATAAATACGCTTTTTTGGTTGATTGATAATTGCCTTTCGGCCCATTTCGCTTTGCGTATTGGAATGCGCGTGCGCGCGGTCGATGCGACCAGGGAGTTTTGACTGCGCATGCGCGGCAATATGCTGCGCATATTGCTAACGGGAGGTCCCACGAGCGTCCAGTTTTGTACCTCAGTACGCGGGGCTGGTTGCTGAAGAGTAGGAAGATGAACTTGTTTAATGTGCTAAAATTATTTGTAAACATAATAGATTTTCTTCTAGTAATGTGAATAAAAACTCAAATAATCACGATTGTATTATCAGATGATACAATGAATCAGAAAAAATATATATTCATGAAATATACATGACAATAATGATTTTGCCAATCATTTGATTAGCAACAATTGCGATCGCACATACCGATACTTTTGAGCAAAGTGATTGATCGGCCCCATTGAACCATGTGTTATAAGTTCAGTGATCGGACTCTCATAGTTATCTGTGTAATAACGCTAGGAGGCGGGCTCGATTAAATCGCTGTGACGGCAAGGCATAGAGATATCATACAACTCCTGTGGTCGGACCAGCTGTCCCGCACACAGTACACGTGCGAGAGGTGCATTCAATGGATCGATCATCAAGTCGATCATTACACTAATACACAGCGTACAAATGTATTTGTTTGTTGAGGTATTTATTTTGTATGCAACAGAAGAAAAGTGTATTCCCGATTGAATAAGATTTAATAATTGTGAAAAAGATGCAATACTATCTCAGTTTGCAGTTACGGAGTTAAAGTTGGGAAGCCGTGATTTATTTGGTTTGCGTGATGCGTGAATCAAACAGTCTGGGGTGAATTGCAAGCATATCCCCCGTACACACTATATATTGTGAATGAAATTCTGATTATGTATTTATTTAAAAATAATAATAGTAATAATAATAATAATAATAGTAGTAATAATAATAATAATAATAATAATAATGATGATGATGATGATGATGATGATGATGATGATGATGATGATGATGATGATGATGATGATGATGATGATGATAATGATGATGATAATAATGATGATAATAATAATAACAATAATAATAATAATGATAATACATGGGATTTTTATAGAGCCATTATCCATTTTAGTTGAATGCTCAAAACGCTTTACGACAGAACAGCAAAATATAACAACGACAACAAAAATAATTTTTACACCATAAAAAAGATTTTTATTTATTTATTTATATATTCATTTATTAAAAATTTTATTAATTAATTAATTTCATTTATTTATTTATCTATTTATCTATCTATCTATCTATCTATCTATCTATCTATATATATATATATCTAATTTATTTATTTATTTATTTATTTATCTATTTATTTATTTGTTTATTTATTTATTTATTTTAAAGTGAGGGAGAACCCATCTGTCTCTCACAAATGAAGAGATACATGAAAAAGGTAAAAGATATTGAATTTGAAGAAAGAAGATCAGCTACAGAATTGGGCCTATAGAGAAGTTTACGAGATCACGCGATGAATGTATGGGTTTGTGCTGTTTCACTTAATAACATGTGGCGTCAAATTACAAGCCTATTTTCGTTTTATTTAGTTTGATTTTAACTTGATTTTTAATGTCATTGTAGTGAAGTGAAATGAATAAAAATAGTTTTTGTTACTGCTTAAAAATACAAACTTTAAAAAATAGAAGTCAGCTAAGTCAGCTCAATTTGTTTTTTTTAAATGATTAATTTACCTCCTTCAGGAATGAAGCAAATATAAGTGAGGGAATGATACGTCGATCACCCGTGCACAACTTTGTTTGGATGGCTCAAATTTTAAGTCTCAAGGAATCATTGCAATTCATCAACCAATTAGAATCGG
>JZLH01S0027107.1:11940-22420 GCA_001188425.1 Eucidaris tribuloides | reverse complement strand
ACACACACACATACTGAACTGCATCAATTACCTTTCCTCCACAAACAACACCTTTGACACAATGTACTGATACACAATGGAAACACATCAATGGACACAAGTACATTAATACAAAAGAGAATGAACATCAATCAATATGATCTAATTTTTTTAGACCACTTACACATAAACACAGACACATCTTGACTTAAAGTCTTTCTGATTTTATTACACAAAATATAATATAAAAACAAAGAGCAACATGTAGAAACCCCGATGTGCAACAAAATATTGTCCTTCTCCACATTCATCTGTCACAATAATTTGTGACACAAACATAACATTTGAAATCAACATTTTAGTTACTTATTGTCTGAAAGCTTCATTCTGGCAGCACATCCTTCGTTATCAATTTCAAACGGCCATCTGAAATGTTATTGTGTAACAAGGCTATATCTCATAGATCTAATATTTGCTGAAGAAAACAATTGTGAGTGCCAAGTAATGTCATTATCCAAACTTTATCTATTTCTTTTAAAAATCAAAACCACATCAATGTGACTGCCTCACAGCCATAGGGTGCTTCTGCCTAATAATGACCTTTCACCTTTATTGTTAACATCACAATCCAATCAGTTCATGGTTGTATCATGATAAACACTTAGACCAAGTTTGATGAGAATCCCATGAGTGGTTCTCAGTTCTTACGTTGTTGTGGCAATGAGCTGAAATCAAGGTTCCACAGCAATTGGCCCTTTCAACTCCCAAATTTAATCAGTTCATTGTTGTATCATAATAAATACATGACCCAATTTCATTAAAGTGGAATGAAGCCAAGTCATCATTATGCATTCAGAGAAACAGAGAATACAGAACAATAAAAGAAACAAAACAGTGAAGGTTTAAGAAAATTAGGTTGAACCATTCAAGAGTTATGATTCTCAAATTGTAGTTAATCTGTGTTATGGAGGATTATTAAATTGGCAACTCAATCAGTTTCACTGTATTCGTGTACATTGCCCGACCGTGAAAACCAATCCTTTTTACATGTTTTTTGAGACGCACATGGTGTACACCTTGTAATGTCAGTGGCCCCCCGGTAACCCCCCCCCCAAAAAAAAACTAAAAATAAAAAAAATATATAATAATAATAATAATAATACCTCCCCAAATTTTGGTAGCATAAAATGGACCAAATATGAGCATTGAACACAATAACTTCAATTTCATGAACAAAGAATCTTAATCTGTGATTGGTTCGTTTAAATAAACAAACTCAATCATAGGCTCAATTTGCACACTGCTTGAGTTGACACAATTTGAAGTTTGTAAATTTTGATCGTTGCCATGTATGCGAACATCAATCTTGTTGATAAGACGACCACTGAATTGCAGAAATGCTGCCAAAAACAGGTTCTGGGCAATTCTGTATTGAAAAGTTTGTAATTTTTACAACATTTTATGGTGTCCTGACCATACTTTAAAAACTGGCAAGATATTTTCATGGTCATTTTATATGCTATGGAAATGTAACATACGGTACACAAATGGTCAGCTGGAGTCAGTGGAGTGAATTCTCTTTTTTGACTAATATAGAGGCAAAAATGCAGAGATGCCAATTAGTACGGATTTTTCCGGGAGGTCTGGTCTTATTACAGTTAGGCGGTACGGTACGGTAAACAATAAAAAGGTTACATGACAAAAACATGAGATTAGACTGCGAATGAGAAAAATATTTGAAACATCTGAACCAAAAGTTTTTTATGAGGAAAAGCATGAATGAAACAAACCTTTTGTTCCATCACTGACCAGTGAATGTAAACACGGCACTTCCATTTCAATTTGGGCATTGCATTCAAATCACTTCAGTAACCAAGGCATTTGGTTCGGTAGTTTCATTTATTTTAGTCATTCATGTTAAATTCTTATTATAATCCACGTTTTTGTTGTTGTCTGGTAACTCTAATAAGACCAGAATTGTCCTGGAAAAATCCGTACTGGTTGGCATCACTGAAAATGGTGTGTGTTGTATGGTTGCTGTAGATGTCCCATATGACACAACTATTTTCATTCTACACTGTATTTTACAGAGAAATGATCAATTGCTCTCTATGCCTAATCATTACAAGAGCATTCTGCTATAAATTACTGTAAGTTGATTATAAAACAGATCTTTTTTCCTCATTTGTTTGGAGAGCAGATTGGAAAAATGTTATGACAATGGCAAATTTTTTGAGTATGGAATCTCCCGTTCGGGGGGGGGGGGGGGTTGTCACTGTCATTACAAGGTGTACACCATGTGTGTGTATGGACTTTCAAAATGGACCCTAAACAAGTATTGATCTCACAATACCCTAAAACAGTACTCAAGTCTGAACAGGTACCCTTTTCATGAAAGCCTCTGTTAAAAGTATACCCTTTTTTCCTGATTTTGATACCCTTTTCAATGTACGCACTTACATCGCCCGTCCGTGAAAAACAACCATTCTAACTCATTTTTTCACACGCACATGGTCAACACCTTGTAATGGCAGTACCCCCCCCCCCCGGATCTTCTGAAACCCATTCAAATAAGATTTCAGGGTCGTCATGACGATGGGTAGTGCAGGGTGGGACCACATGACTCCGTTCTCTACCCAAAGCTAATAGTTACTCCTTTTTTTCACAAGAGACATCAAACTTGCCTTATTTCAAATGCACTATGAAAATAATTTACTCCTTTACTCTTCATTTGCCTTCCACTAAAGGGAACGATCACATAGTCTAATAATCACCTATAAAGTCAAAGGCCAAATCCTGGCCCCCAGTCTTTGCTTCCTTTTGTTTTGGACAACTCACAAGTCAAATTCGAAGCTATTTCTTTCAGAAATCAGAACTTATCAGTTACAAACAAAATGTAAAGTAGAATGAACTCAAATTAAATGTGTCACTTGTACATGTACGATTTTCTCAGGAAGGGCAGGAAGACACGAAGACAAGGATAAAAATAAACAATTTACACATGTATTGTCTTTGTTACATCAGTGTTAAATAAAGAGAGTCCACTGAATAATGACACGAATCAAATGACAAAATAGAGTGAAACTGTGACCTCACAATTCCTCTACAATAGACTTCCACACACCCCCACAATGTCTTGAGCGTCCAAACAGCGGTTGATAATGCAAATCGATGTCATCCCAGTCAGAAGTATCAGACGTCAAGGATTGCTCATCGCTACGTTGGGATATTGCAGCACTCCCTCTACTTGGACATTTATTCCCAGAAGGCACTGTAATAAACTCTGTATTCCCATTCACGTCCAATGTGCTTGCATGTGTTCTCTTGTGTTGTTGTTTCTGCTTTTTCTTCGACTTCTTTGGTGTAAGGCTCACAAATTGAATGATAGAACTTTCACTGCTATTTCCCGAGTCTTCTCTTAACGATGATTCTTTTCGTCTGTCTGTATCAGACTCATTATTCTGTTTCAGTCTCTTTTTCTGTTGTTTTCTTGTGGTTTTGCAAGTATCAGAGGATGTGTTGCTTGAAACATCACTTGTCGGTCGCTTGCGTCTCACAGTTTTTGAAGTCCTCCCACTTTTTGAAGTGCTTCCATTTCCTCCAGTTTGAAGTTCCTTTGCCTTTTTCGCTGAAGTTGAACTCTGCATTTTGGGTTTTCCTTTTGGTTGTGTGGATTCTTTGGAATGTAGAGATTTTGCTGAATCTGATATTTGTTGATTCCTCTTATTTGCATCGATATTCAGACTAGAGTTTGGCCGTGCATCAGTCTTTTTCTTATGTGGGCCTTTTCTCATCTTCCTCGTCTTTTCCATAGTGCGTAGGTAATTCCTCAAACTGACTTCACCCCATCTAAGATTTCTGCACATGAAAGAAAAATTAAAATAGTGAAGAAGCAATAATACCCTACAAACTAAAAATCTGGCATGAGATTTTTTATGTCCACACTGTTCACTGCTGACTACTTGGTGACTGTTGCTTGTCATTTTCTGCAATAGAGAGAATGTAAAATACTGGTTGCTTTTGATTGACTTGATAAAGTAATTTTACATATTCTCATTTTTTTTTTATTTTTTTTTTTTTTGGGGGGGGGGGGGGGTTTGGCAGTCCCTTCTCTGTGGAAGATCATATGCTGACTTACATCTGGATGTAAAGCTTTACATTTCTGAGTTATTGAATATAAACACAACAAAAAAAGTAATTACCCCCCTTTTCAACATACCATAATTTTTTAACAAAACAAGTTTGTGCAAAATAATTGGCAAGAGTGTTCCTGCACTCATTGACAAACTTCTGTGTGAAAATGTGATTGGTCCGTTGGGTCATGCATGAATGAGCATGCATTAAAGGTGAAAATGCAGCTTTTCAATAGTCACATGAGTCAACTCTTATGCCAAAATTATGGTAAATAATGACATTTTTTCCTTTATTTATAAAGTGTGCTCACTCAACCATGTCATGGTTACAACCTCTTATGTTCGTACAACACGTAAAGATATATTTTTCTGAAAAAATTCGGATTTAAAATTTTTGCAGTAAACTTAATGGATTTTACAATTTCAAAATCGAGAAAGGGTGGAAATTTTTAAATTGCGCTCACCGAAGCGTAAAATATGCAAAAAGTGCCAAAGGACATATGAGAGGATCAAACGATAGATGATTAACATAAATAGCGATTAATCATTCACCAGAAACAGAATTTGTCAAAATCCTGCATCAAAAACCCCCCAAATGACCCTTGTGACTTTTGAAAAGTGACTTTTTGCCTTTAATATGTGCTCACTCATGCATGACTTGACGGATCGACCACATGTTCTCACAGAATTTAGTCAATTAGTGCAGGAACATCCTTGCTAAATTATTGTGCTCAACGCCGTTCTTTTTTAAAGTTATGATATTTTGAAAAAGGGGGTAGTAACTTTTTTTGTTGTGTTTATATATAGTTACTACACTAAAAAAATTATTTTGTTGTTATCATTTACAAAATTACTTTAATTATTCCTGTTTTGTGTTTTGTGGTGGTTCCTTCACCCCTTGAGAGCAATGCTGACCTACCTCTTGAGGTAAAGCTTGACAGGACTCATCTTCTCTTGCTCCTCCTCTGGGACGCACCACCGATGTTGACCTCTCAGCCATACCTCATCCAAATCCAGCTTTCTCAGTTGCCATGGGGGCTTCTTCCTCCTCCTGAGAATGATAGATTCGACAATTTATAAAATCTTGAAACTTCTCACATCAGCAATGCTTTCATACTAAAGTTACACTCACTGTGTACATAGTTCACCACATATTGAACCATCACTTTTGAATTAAACAATTGACTGTAATTGGAGAAGTAGAAGTGAATGTCAATTTAATTTACTGGTTTCGGGTTTGCCAGCTTAGTCTACGGTGACCCCTATGTTCATTTGCTCCGGCGACAGTTGCTCCAGTGACAATATCTCAGAAGACAAAGGGTTAGGGTTAGGATTGCCATTGAGTTTCCAATTAAGAATAGTGTCAGAATTAGTGTTTGCCATTTGGGTTAGGGTTAGGGTTGAGGTCAGGGTTAGAACATGAAATAATCATCATAGCAATTGTTGCCAGAGCAAATGTCATGGGATCTAGTCAATATGTCTGAAGGTAATACAAGCATGGACATACAATCCTAGAAACAAAAGAAACACACATACACACACTACACACCAAACATGTATCTCAGCATAAATTAGGTATTATAATATATTTCAAAGTGAAACTAGTAACTACCATGTCATTAATGTAATCCTGCTAATGCTTACAAATAACAGGTCTGAAAAGCTAAATATCGTTTTTGAACTACATGTACATGTACATACAAGAAACATAATGCAATGTAATAAATTTTTCATTTGTCTCTCTCTCTCTGTATATTTAGATCGCAACTGCTGATCTATAATTTTTAAACAAACATGTCAGAAAAAATGAACCAGGACTCAAACCCGTCATCTACAGCTTTCCGGGCTGCAACAAAATTTGTTCACTTGGTCATTTTTTCTGACATGTTGAAAAATGAAAAATTTATTTCATCGCATTTTCACCTCTCTGAATAATCCCTTTCATTCATTTGATAATAAGAAATACAGTCAAACCTGTCTTAGTGGCCACCTCTCTATAGCAGCCAACCTGTCTATAGTGGCCACTAAAATGATTCCCCTCGAGGCAAATCATGTCTTAAGGAACCTGTCTATAGCAGCCAGCTGTCTATAAGGCCACAATTTTGGTTTCCCTTGGGTGGCCACTACAGACAGGTTTCACTGTATAATAATCAGTAAAAAGAACTGACTCCAAAACTGTCTATGACTCTATTTTGTCACAATACCTCTTTAACCTGGGTTTATGCATCATGAACAGAACATCTTCATCCGTTAGTTTGCCACTGGATTTCTGCAACAATTCATCTTTTCTCATCTCTGGGCCTGCAACACTGTCATGAGCAGTTTCATCCACTGGAAGTTTCGATGAAGAGATATTCAATGTGGTGATGATACCGGAGTCTGATTGTGAATGTGGACTTCCTTTATGCTCCAATAGTTCATCTTTGACTGGGGAAGTATGCCCACTGGCCACCTCGCTTGAATGCTCAGAGCCCGTATCAGCAACAGCATCTTTTGCAAGCTTAGGGGAAGTCTCCTCATCAGACTCTGAGCTGAAAACTCCACTCGAGAAGCTTGTTTGGTGTTTTCTTCTCAAGGTCAGTTCACTCTGCTTCTCTCCATTGGGTTGGGGTGTGCCACATCCACCATTTTTGACATGACTACCTTGCTGAGATTGGCGATTTGTCAATTTATCCCTTTCTCCTCCGCCACAAACCTTCTTCTTGAATCTGGGGAGTTCCGGAGTAGGTCCATATGCACGGAATCTGTAATAACAACAAATATAATTGATGCAAATTGAGCATTACCATGTCACTAGTACACGAAAAACCAGACACAAATGAAGAATTGTTATTCCTTTGACAAACCTGTCTGAAGCAGCCACTTTTCTTAAGTTAGCTTCATGGTGATTTTCCATTTGAATGTCTGTGTACGTTAAACATAAAGTAAACTACCTGAGCCCCATGGCAACAGTTCATTTGAGTATGTGTATATGTACGTAGCCTACATACTTACAGGGGGTAAAAATATATTAATATCAAATTATCAATAACTGAAGTAATACATGAATATTATGTGATTATGATTACTTGCCAATCATTTTATTTATAAATCTATGATTATTACTGCTTGGCAACTAAAGACTGGATTTGAGTCTATATCAACTCTGATATGCGATCGATATAGACCTACTGCAGGATCCATTCCATTAGCATGCAGTGCACGACTGCTGGTCGTGTTGAATGCATGCAAAAGCCTAGCACATGGAATCCTGCACTGAAACGGCAAATTTGGTCTCCGAAACTTTTAAATTTTCTTATCAACTAAAAATTTGGTGGATCATTATGAATTGTGAAAACTGATATCAGGTATAAATTTAAAATCAAGTTGCTAGCTGATCGGGATGAAGTGAGTTAGTTATAGATCTGGATCTATATCAGATTCTGCATGATGATCACAGTACATACTACATGTGAACTTGCATGTTTACATTGTCAGAAAGTCAAACTTTCATCGCAAGCACAGTAACAGGTAGGTACTACAGTAACGGGTGGAAGATGTGGCTGTATCCTCTGTGGGCATTAGGAATATGTGTGTGGCTGTATGGTAAAATTAAAACAATACATGTCAGGCAAGTAACTAAAGTCACTGTCCTTGCTTTTTAACAATTTTTGACAGAACTATTTTGAAGATGAAATTATTTCATTAATTCATAGATCTACATGTATTTAGAAATGCAGTTTTTGGCCTTGTTTGTATAACTATGAATCGCACACGGAGTCAAGCTACTGTACTGCTGGTGGTCAGGCCATCGTGTCGGGGGCCTACTCCCGATCCCGCACACATGGGGACAACTCTATACTTTTGTGTAGATCTAGATCTGTTACAATTACAAAGTAGATGATCTAATGAGTGGTTGTTTTCATGCAGCCGTGGCACAAGAATGTGCTCTGAAATAGATAGTTTACCAATGACCTCAACATAAGTCCTTGAAAATGAAGGAATTGTTTCAATTTCATGTTTTAATTTTACAAAATTTCTGCCCCGTGTCCCGAGGCTGAACAAAATTCTGTCCAGTTTTGACGGGACTGGATTATTCAATCCACACAGTGCAAACTTCGTTTGTTTCTTCCAGTGTTGGGCGTATGTGGTCCGTACAGCTCTGCTCAGGACCACATACGCCCAGTAGTACTAGTAGGTCTGCGATCCCACGAGTGCGACTATGTACACTGTACTTTGTACGATGCGTGACGAATACGAGTATGGTCAGGTGCCCTAAATCTGCGCGGATCCTAATTCTGCAAAACCACAAATTCACACTCAAATAATCATTTAATTGGTATAAAGGTGTAGTAAATGAAATAATCATTCACAATTGATCGCTGTTTTTGAAAAATTTGCGTGCAGTTTTCCCGAAATTCGATATTTGTTGATGCACTCACGCAAACCACCGTTTCGCGCAAGTTACATAGACAATGCACGTGTGCGCAGATTAAGGAATCCGTTTTTACGCGACCGAGTCGAGTGACACATTGACAAAATACCATAAAAGTGAGTTTTCTTCGTACAATTTTCATGCAGTGTTATTCCTCAGATATGCGTCATTATATGAGAAACATCATTTGTTATCTTTTTATTGATTTACAAGTAATTTTTCGTTGTGAAATGTAGGGTGCGCAGATTTAGGCCCACAGTCATGACAGTGCATATGACTGACCGACACAACACAAACAAGACACAAAATTCAATACATGGGACTATACAAGCCAGCACAACCCTGTTTGCGATACTTCATCACAAATGTTGGCAAAATAACGATACTTACAACTCTTCAAAAGCATTCTGAACATCACGATGTGTTCTAAGTGCATTCATTGTGACTCTTCATCAATATTAAATTCTTTTACAGCTCAACTCTCAGTTCCCGGGGCGATTTCAATTCAAGCCCAGCGGTGAAACTGAGGTTGTTGAATATTCATATTGACGTCATTACGTTTGAAGAAAAGAAAAGTTTGGAAGGAGACATGGAGAAGAAGGTGCGCAAGAGGGTTGTTTTTCCACGCGTCAGACGATGTCGCGAGCGTTACATTGAACAAGGTATCAAATCGCCAATCAGGAAAAAAGGTATACTTTTAACAGAAGGTTTTAACTTCAAAAGGGTATCTTTTTCAACTTTAATAACTTGTTTAGGGTATCAACTGAGATCAACTTTCTAATTACTTGTTTAGGCGTCATATTGAAAGTCCATACACGCGCATGGTTGTACACGTATAAGTAATGAACTGGCCCAAGGGAGACTTTTTAGAAACAGCCCTAACTCTTTTGCCACTTAAAGTAAATTAGATCAACTCTAATCATAACTAGTGACTAGTTAACTATTTCATGGATTACCAGATTCACAGTTTAGCAGGAGGCTTCAAATACTGTGGAAGATTGCAGGTTTGGTATATCCTCCATGATTGCCCCCATAGTCACACCCCGGGCGGGGGGGGGGCTCAAGATTTGGTTCCGACGAGGGGTGTGCGCTGAATGTACGAAAAACCCGCCTCTTTTAACATTGTCATTTTGCGGCAATGGCCCCCCTACCTATTATTAACGGTTTTTTTTATAAGCAAAAATGACATTTTTTGTGCATTCTTAAGCGATGAAATAGGCGAAAATATCTCGTGTAAATTGTAAAATTTCAAAATCATGAGCCACGTTTAAGGATTTCTTTCCCCGGAAACCATACCCATGTTTGAGGATTTTTTTGCGAAAAAGTCACCTATTAGAGCGGCACACTCCCGTTTACCTTACTAGGCAACGTACCCCCCCCCCCGGGTCACACCCTTTAAAGGGAATTACATGGGTTGCTCAAACGCCAAAAAGAAAAAATCGAATTTAAATTGATAGTTTATAAAGCAATTCATGGGCAGGCTCCGAGTTACATTAATGAGTTATTGAATTTTAAATGTCAAACCCTGGGTCATATTGCAAAATCCTCAAATGAGAACAACAATGACACTAGGCGACAGATCGTTTTATTTATCTAATACATGTATTATTATTTTTTTTTTGGGGGGGGGGTCGGGGTACATCCTTAGATCATGGAATAGATTACCACTAGATGACAGGAAATCTCAGACATTAGATGCTTAAAAATCAAAAGTGAAAACTCACAATCGTTTAACTTATTTCAAACACGGACTTATTTCTTTATTCTGCTTTACTGTGCAGGATAACAATGCATTTAGGAGCTCTTGCAGCGCAGTGGAATAAATAGGCCTACAGTTACTGTGTTCAATAGGAATGGTTAATTATTATTATTAATTCTTCTTCTTCTTCTTCTTCTTCTTCTTCTTCTTCTTCTTCTCTCTTCTCTTCTTCTTCTTCTTCTTCTTCTTCTTCTT
>JZLH01S0027104.1:6989-19033 GCA_001188425.1 Eucidaris tribuloides | reverse complement strand
TGCAATTGTTTGGCTTTTACCAGCAGGCAATACATAGCCCTTCTTGCCTGGGTTACCTGCTTGGCAATTGTCAACTTAAAATTACCATTGTAATTAAATATCACCCCTAAATATTTGAAGTCATGATGTAATTGGTCAAGTAAAAAATAACATGTATCTCATACTGAAAATTATTTCAGGAAACTGAAATTTTGTACATGATGAATAGAAAGTATCAGTATGTACAACCAGCACCCATAACTTCCATTTAATACCTGCACATGTCACAGTAGATTACAGTCATTACATGTCAGTAGGCCTACATGTATATACTGTAATTCAAACAGATGTTTATATTTTGTGGGATAAGAAACAATTTGGGTTGATAACCACAGGACACTTTATAACAAACAAAATGTGAAAAATTTCTCTTGCTTTCGTGGATGTAAATGGAACACACAATCTCTTGAAAGTAAGATTTAAAAAAAAATGACCTCCAGCCCCAGGTCAAAGTTTACTTTCTGTTGCTGTAAAGTGGATTATGTCAATTCATTTGTTAGGGGTCAGAGGTCAAAGGGTTAAAAGTCAGCTGAACAGATAATGAAGCAAATCATACCTCTAACAACAACAACAACAAAATGTGCCCCTAACCTACTGCCCCACCACTGCTAATCTTTACAGAATAAATTCATTATTAATATATCCTTCAAATGTATTAATACTAACTCTCTAGAGAGCAACTAGGTTTTATGATATTAATACGTTCATTGTTTTTGACAAGTGAGTCAATGTTTTTTACCCTCACCAACATCACTTTATGATGATGAGTAATCTAAACCAAGGGATACAGAAGGCCATAGCCAAACCACATGAGGCCCCAGGAGCTTTGATCGTTAATTGGCCCTTTGTTTGACTGTATCAGGCTAATTTGTCTTGTCATCTTGTGTTTTTCCTGCAAGAAATTTGTGTCCATTAACCCAGACCTTGAAATACTGTTAATGAAAAAAATGTGTGGCATGGCTGTCAAAAAACAGCAACATAATCACTTGTGGATCAGAGTTGATCTCACACCAGTCTGATCAAATGTTATCAAAATATCTTTGAAAAAAAAAATGTTATGTTTTTAAAGTAATTTTTCCTTTAAACCATTAGATTGCTTCCACTCCAGCCTGAGATATCTCATGGTTAGTCGTCAACAAGTTAAAATTAAATGTGAATCAGTGCTTATCAGTGCTACAGTAAAATCTTTTTGTGATTTAGTCCACCCTTAGTAGCTTTTGTTTAAACACCTGTATTTAATGTTTATGTCATTTAAATAAAATTGTAGGTTAAAAATCTTCCTTGTTTCTATATGTGACCTGTCACCATGATACCCTAATAAAGTTGCACATCTTTTAACACATAAAAGTAGAAAGAAAAATATTTTGGGTGAAAATATAAATATTCAAGCTGTTGCAACATGTGAAGGTCATAAAACTTTTAATTTGTAATAACACTTCACTTTCATATTTTACACCCTAGTTACATTATTTTGCATTTCCTTACCTTTGGGGTGTGCGACTTTATCAGGGTATCGTGGTGACGGGTCACATATACTCATTATCACCCCTTATAAAAATGTTTGACATTGAAGTTGATTCCACATTCTTCATTTTGTTTGTTTGGTTGGTTGGTTGGTTGGTTTTGTCCTGATAACTTAGTTACTGACCTAAATGATTCCAAGTAGTAAGCTACCACATTTTCAGATCTTGCCATTTTTCAGCTTGTCATAGACTTGAGATGTGCAGCAAAATCTGTTCCACAATCTACATGTAGACTTCTGTCATGTAACTGATGTCTATTATCTTGTCTTTTATTCTTCCCGTTTTTGGTCTTTGGATAAAAACCTAATTTGCATCATATTTAGTTACTAATACTTGAAAATCTCTACTCTAATTTGGACTTTTTCATTTTTATACATTTCTCCACTTATATTGAGGTTATCCTTGATAACCAACAGGAAAATAGTGTTAAAGCCACAAGCTAACATTGACCACAGTTTTAAAAAATGTGAGTTTCATGATCCTCCATGCTCTAAGTGTCTTTGATAAGGTCTAAAAATGAAGCCCTGAATAAATTGTATTTCAAAATGATTATTTAGTGCTTCAAAAAAGTGAAAATTGTAAGTTGACTGGATTTACCTGTCCATTTCCTCCCATAGACTTACTGTGTGTAGATCTAGGCTATTTTGTACTCAGCCCGAGTACTAATTGTTTATTCAGTCATATCTTGCCATTGGCAGCATAAATTTCCAAACTTTTGTATTCTAGGGTGTTTATTTGTCCATTAAAACACTACTATGTAGCTCAGATAGCAAAGTTTGACAATTTTTAATTTGAAGCTCCACAATGTTAGCCTGTGTCTTTAAGAGCTAACTTTCTCATAAATAGGCCTGCTTATTCATAATTGATATACAGGTGGATTCCATCTTGCACTGCATCTCCATAACAGCTTTGAACACTTGGTTATTTTCCTGTGGCTCATTAATTATATTCCACTCGTTCAACTCAGCATTAATTAGAAATAGCACAATTCCTTGCTGTGATATTATACAATGATAAAAACAGGAGATGAAATAAATGGGAGAGAAAGGAATTATGTAAACGGAAGAGCCGACGGGCTGTTGGGGAATAAACTGATGGCGAGATTTTGTTCCACTTTAAGATCACTGGACAATAGAGGCCAATATATCACGTTTCTATTTGCAGTACTTAATTGTGCATTCATGAGTTGTAGCCGTTGTATCTCTGCCCGCAGGTATCTGGATTACGTCAAGGTACCCAACACAGATCCTGTGGTTCACGACTTCAAGTGGGGCTTGAGAGCCGAGAAAGAAATGGACAAAGAACAAATCCTTAATCTTGTCGCCAAGGTGTGTATCACAAATTATTCATTAAGCATTTCCCAAGTGGCTCGGTGCATCGGCTGTTTTTCTTGACTCTTGTTTTATATGTAGACAAAGGTACTGAGTTTTTCTTGCAGTGTGTCTCACATTTTAATGGATATCCTAAGCTTCATCATTCTATGTTGGCATCCTCAATCTGAGCAAGATAGTCATTATGTTTGCCAATCATACAGTAAAGAGCAGAACATATGGGTATGCCACAGGTGTTCAGAAGGAGAGATTTATCAATTACAAGTGGGATTTCTAGATTTTCCAAGAAAAGTTTTTTTTTTAAATCATCTCAGTTAAAATCACATGCCATGATAGCCAACCCCATCTCTCAGCAAATTCTACAGAATCTCACTGGAAATGTACAACTATGAGAAACATGCATCCACTGGCATGGTGCAGTGAGGGATGATTTTGTTAGAAATCACTGAGTGTAGGCTAGAGGCTGTATGTGCAGTGTGATACAATGTCTTAAAAGATTGATTAATTGGTAGTCTCAAACTGAAAAGCACCCAATATATGCTGTGCATTTTTGTCTTTCTTAAATGCAACATACACCTCCTTATAGTCTTTTTTTAAAGTACTTATCATGAATGACTGATTAAATTTAAATAAATGTATAAATAAATAATGATACTACCAACAAAAAAAAGGATGTTATGATTTCCAAAATTCTAAGAGTAACTTGATGTTGTGTTTCATCTAGATTCATGGACCCCATGTGGACCCCAGGATGTGGAAGACCCAATACAGGGAGGTCTTGATATCCAAAGGCTTAAACCCAGATGCTGATGTACAGAACAGAGAGGAGAATGATTATGATGAGGATGAAGATGAAGATGATGAGAATGAAGATGACAGCATGGATGTTGATTAGACTGATATCTGGTAACCTTGGAGATAATCCAGGAGGAATCGTAGCCGTAAACCGTCTTGATACCATCATTGGGAAACACCATAGACTAGGTATGTGATCCTGTGACCATAACTTGGAACTGAGATGATGGTTTTTATAATGAGGAGGAGGAGGAAGATAGTGATGAGGGTGGGAGTGACACTGTGGATGTTGACTTGCTCAAATCTGGAAGATTCTGAAATAATGCAGGAGGAATGGTGGCCATAAACCCTCCTACTATCGCCACTGACTATGTACGTGATCCAATGTTTGTGACCCAGAAAGAGTTAAATGGTGTTTGGATCCAACATGCACAACATAGTCATCAGTGCCTTCAAGAGTATGCATTTGGCAATGGGTTAAGTTTATATGCATCATATGCATCATCCATGTGTGAGTCTTTGTTAGTGCCATGGTGTGCCCTATAATGCTGTTTGTGAATAAACACTCATACAGTACATACAAGTACAGTGCGTTAGTAGATTTTAGTGGAAGGCCATATTTATCGCTATATATCAATGAAAGTATATCAATAATACAGGATGTGACGGATGGTCACTTACAAACATTTAGACATAAAGTGAATGAGTGTATTACACTCGTGTGATGATATGCATACATCTCCTGAATATGTGTCATTTATGTCTTGACTGGTCAGTGATTGCCATTCAGGGTGACACTATGTACTGTCACTATTTGATCTCATGTTTGGATGTCATCATTTTCAAGTGATTGAGATGTCTTTGTCTCTAGACATACTCATGACCTGGAGATGTGATGAATTCATTGATGATATTATTTATAGTTTGGATACAAGCTCTTGCCTTTTGATGAATAAGCAACGCAAAGAGAGTGCTGACGTTGGAATGAATGCAATCAGTGTATGTGCCTTTTACATATGACTTCCACCTTACCGACAGTGCCTGTCGCATACATCTAGAGCTAGCACATTTAAGATAATAACGAATATTATGTGGACACTGAGATATTCTTTATCGAGTTACCAAGCCTGACTAATTGCGTCAGGAACAACTAATCACTTCCTGTAAAGCATTTGACTTGACCAAAACGATAATTTTGTCTTGTTTGTCGTAATAAAATCAGTCGTTGAATGCATGTTATATCAGTAGTTTCACATCCATTCAGAATTTGTTCCTGACATTTTCTGTACAGTGATGCAAATTTTTAACCCTTTGGATGCTATAATGTAAAATATAGCCGAAAATCTCGGGGTCCCCCCTGAGATTTTTCATTAATTAATTTTAAAAAAAACTAAAGACAAAAAAAAAAAAGGTTATATGAGGTTTACCTCATCTGAAAGAGCAGAGTCTGACAAAACTAAACTTGGGCTTTAAACAGACCAGGAAGTTGGTGGTAGTGAGACAGTGTGAAACAGGAAGATCATCCCTCAGCTACCAGCAGTTGTTTCATGCCTGCCCACGTACAACTGTCATATCTTGATTGGTTCCACGAAGTCAGGAATTCAATCACCGTTTTCTCTGGTGTATGTCAGTTAAAAATAGTTCTTAAACAAAACTGTGAAAAGTTTATTCAAAAATCACCCTAGAATGAAGTGCTTATTGGATGTTGGCAGCTGAATTCAGTGAATTACTTCTCAAAAATCCAACTTAAGTTTATCATTTGCAACTAACGACATTTTGTGAATTTCAGAAATACTGTAGGAATTCTGTGAGATTTATATATACCCTCACAACACACAGTGATGGTTTGGGACCCCTGTATAAGGAAGTTCATGAAATTTTAACAGATTTTTAAAGTCAATTTATGGAATTAATTCAATATAACCAATATATTTTCCAGAGGTCAATGACATTTGTAGTAAAATCTCACTGTCAAAACTGGTCAAACTGAAGCCATGATATTCAGCTTACAGGCAGTTGTTGTCTGCATGATTAGGTGCAACTAGGAATCTAGAATGATTGATTGCATGAAGCCAGCATTGCTGTGGTTCAAGTTGTTAAAGTATTGGTTGTTTTTAAAACCAAATTGCTTAGCTTTTGTTATTTCATTCTAGCATAATTCAATGAATAGATTTATTAGAGTTAGATTCAAGTTCACCATTTATGACTTCAGACATCAGCTTAAGAGAATTAGTTTTGTCAATTTGAGAAATGCAGTTGGAATCTTTTGGATTATTTATGTCCTCTGAAAAAAAATGTCATTATACATGTATCTCACAATTAGACTGGCACAAATGGTTTTGTAATAGTTTACTTGGGATAATCTTTAACGGCAAAACTGGAGATCTAACAAGCTTTCGCAATCAGTAAGTGAATTGTTAGACGGCACAGTCCTTAAAAAGTATGTAGAAGTTCATTGACATTTCTGAGAGCGAAACAGCTGCCGAGTCTGAAGTGGTTGCCAGGATGTATGCTGTGGTAAGGCTATCCTGTGACAGTCAGAGGCTATGAAAGGGATGTGAACAAGTGCTTTGTTTGCAAGCTGGGACAACATGAAACATGTCTGCTACAGAAAAAAAAGGGGAATACTCTAATATTAGAATAACCTCACAACAATCATCCAACATAACGTAATAGATTTGTGTGAATATTTGAGCTTGATAGCTGAGGAAGCTAATAGATGGGAAAGGGCTTGCGTCACAGTCATTAATGGGTTGAACTAGTCACATTCATTACTTATTTTTTTTTTTGGGGGGGGGGGTTGGGGTGTAGATATCAAATACATAAGTAGTAAAGTAAATATCTCGATGATACTAAAAATTGAAAATTTGCAAGGCAGCCAAAAAAAAGTCATTTTGAATGTTCGGTGAGTGGAAGATATTTGATATAGATGACTGCAAGGTAAATACCACATTCCAAAGAAACTGTGAAAATTGACAGTTGCTTAATGTGATATAAGTTTGCCAAGTACTCTGCTATTCAGTGGATTCGAAAGGTGACAAAAATTTGATAGAGAGAGGACCAAGAAAAGGCACAACAAAAGAATGGTGTGGCTGTCATAAATTACATTAACTTTGCAAGAAAAGTGGTTGAGAGTAAAGAAGAGACAAATAAAAGAGAAAAGTAGGACCTCAAACTGTGATGGATTCATGGGCATGTGCGACACGTGTAATCAGAGGTGGCTGTAATATATTTTATGTAATTGTCTCTTATTTGCAAGGAAATCAGTGGCAAAGGAAGTGATATGAAATGTCATGAGAATACAGATTTATCACAGGATAGAGAAGTATCAAAACAGGTGTAGTTCAGTTGTACAATTGCTAACTTTAATACCGAATGTAACTGAAATGAAATAACTTGAGCAATTGTTTTAGATTGAACATATGTGGCATGATCGGCAAGTATGGCACCAAACTAAAACACATTGTCAAGCCATCTGAACCTTTGTAAATAAATATCACTGTTTGCATAACATTGCCATATTGAGTTTGTTGATTTCCTCACTGAGAAAGTGAAAACATTTACATGTATTGATACAGCAAATATAATTTTTGTACACTAACCATGTTTTATTTGTGACCTGAATAGTGTGATTATGTGGCAGGTGTGTATGTTCAGTTGGTGTGTGACACTGTGACAAGTATTATTGGTTCATCAAGACATGCATAGTGTGGTTATAACTCTCGCAGACTCAAAGCAATGTAAAAATACACCATCGAGGCTTGTACATTTTGAGTGCCTGTTGCAATAATGGAGGGGGGAGGGGGTTCATAAACATTTTCCAATTAAGGTGAGATAAATGATTTCCAATGCATTTCTCATCTTGATTGATAATATTCACCGGCTTTTGTTAAAGTTGAACACATCAAATGCATAACGTTATTGTATGATTTCATAGGTTAAATCTGCTCATTCTTGTATTACTGGTGCTGCTTAAACATGTTGTTGTTATTCACATTAAGCAATCTCAGAAATATATTCCAAGATAAGGGAATTGAACTCTTGACTATGTAAACTTACAGTACTGATGCTTTCGTTCAAGCTGATAGAAAGATAACAAAAGGTGTTTTTTTAAAATCTGCATATTTCTGTTGCATTCTGTATAGGCAGTACATTAGCTATGCGTTACTATTAATGTGTGTGTGTGTGAGTTGCGTGGTACGTGTGGGTTATGTGTGTGTGTGTAGTAGGTGTGTGGTGTGTGTGTGCGTGTATGTGTGTGTGTGGTTGTGGTGTGTGTGGTGTCGTGTGTATGTGTGTGTGTGTGTGCTATGTCCTGTGTTTGGTGATGTAATCTGCATGTCTATATTCATTCAGGGTTGAACTTTGAGCAGCAAATATTTGTTCATTTAATTGTCATGCCCTCCTTGAAAATCAATGAGAGTAAAATGCACAAAGAATCAATCTACCAAAATATCTCACATGCCCCAATCAAGTGTATACTGTGTGATATTATGGTCGCATTGATATATTTTTGGTTTATGCTTAGATTGACAAGTAGTGAAATATTTGGGTGCCCCGCTACCTCCTCCTAACAACCACCACATCCTTTATTATAACGAGAGAAAAGAGATTGCGTCTAATATATACAGCAATTTTACCAGCTCATTGTATTTCGAGAATAACAATACACATGTTTTCATTAACTTTGTCATAGTTTATAGTAACAGATATTATTAGTGAACAGAGAAATGTTGTTAGTGTATATTTTAACAAACAGCATTTCCTCTTACTTGGTGGCTTCCTGTCACTGTTCGAGTATTTGATAAGGAAAATACATGTATGGTTCAAGTAGCCAATAACGGGACATTGACAGCAACCTCAATAAAAAAGACAGATGAGAGTGAACAGAAAATTGAAGCCATTCTACCATGCCCACTATATTTATTCAATGAAACTGAGACATGTATGTCAAAAAAAAAGATGCAGAAAAGCAAGAAACTTACCCTTGGGCTGTATGTACGTGACGACCAGACCATTTCTGTGAATGGAAAGTCGCCGGGGAAATGAAGTATATAGGCACTATTGAAAACACAATATCATATCCCGTATATATCATTGGGAGCTCCTGCTGACACGGGTTTAACATTTAACACATAAAAGGTGAATGAATATGCAGCGCGTGGATAATCTAACCTATTTAAACGTACACATAGTCGACGGATTCACGCTGCTGTCATAGTTGCTGGAATAGAATCAATCGGTTATAATTGCAGCCTTAAATACGAATGAATGCACTGCTGAAATGCCTCCTTCGCTAATCATACCTGGGAAGGATGTTATGCAATATTTTGTACAAAAGAAAAGTGGGTGGGTGTACAGGGCGTGGTGTGTATATTACATCAAGGAAATCAATAGTGTCAACAGAAACAATTACTAATGAATAATTGTGTGGATTGAAGAATTAAGATATTTACCGGTCGTTGTTACGAGTTACGTTTTGTTTGAGATAGTCGCAAAACGCTTGATTCTACACAAGTGTATCGTGTTGACAAATCGCGTGTCTTCTTCAGGTGCAACTTACAGTTAAATAAAGTGTTGGATTGACATAGTAATCTTAGCTGTCGTTTAAACGGACAATCCTGCTTTGGTATGAATGTGTTAATGAAACTGCTAGGCTTGGACCCAGCAGGAATTGTCATCTATTCCATCATGCATTTGTAGAGATTCTTCTGAAAACAGACATTTTGCATGACAATCTCTTGTTTTGAATGTTATATACAGTCCCCTATAAACTGGAGCTACCTCTCAGAAATACTGTTATGCATAGTACTATTTTATTGATTGTAAGATTACGGGTATATATATATATACCTATATAGGAGAATGCTTGAAATACCGAATGCCTAAATTCTGACACACTTCATGTGAAAAAGAATATTTTTCCATTTGGTGCTCAAAATATTTCTTCTTGTTATTGTAGAGCAGTTTTCCATGAATTTTCTAGTGACTCATCAGTTTGGTCTGTGGCCCTACAATCCATAATTCTAATGAAACACTAAAATAACTTCGAGTACTGTCACCAGTACATTGATTTAAACATTCCAGGCAAATCCACTAGGCAGTAGCTGAATTGTATTTATCTTCTTCAAGTATAATTGTTATTGGGTGTTATGTAATTTTGGTCGATTCTCTACAGAATAAACCATAATTAAAAATATCAAAGCTGTCCAACTTATGTGCTAGCATAATACTGTATAATAAGCACAAGTTCACACGCATAAATTTTTGTGCAATGTCCAACTCCGACAACAACGCTAAATTCATATTTGAATTATTTGTACTATGCACTGTGAATCAAAAGTGTACAGAAGATTGCGCACGCATTAATGCTGGCCCTTTATCCTCTCACCTTTCTTTGGATAAAATCAAAGTGGAAGATACAAAATGCCCCTGCAGTTTCATATGCTGGTTGTAACCAGGTGTATATACTTGTCATGGACTGGTGAGAAGCAAATAATTGCCTGTGCAGAATTACAAAACTGCTGCAATGAACTGGACTTTTATGTTTTCTATCAGCACGTTAGTTTGGTTGAGCCGTGCGCAAACCAGATATATCTTCAGTAGTACTGTGGAGTGTTTGTTCATAATCCTTTGTAATATTGTTGGGCGTGGGTGCGTTTGTGGATTGTAATTTGTTAGGTGTTGTGAAGTAGTAATATGTTTCGCGACGACATATGTTTTATTGCCTGTCGATCCCTCAGGTAGGGCTGGGTTGATAGGCACGTTATATCAACAATATTACACAGCGCTTAGGCACATGAGGATATATAGTCTTTTGAACATATAACATTTTAGTTCACGAGCATTGGGGTAACGATCACGGTAGATGGATGTGATGGATGACATAACCATAACGGACGGTCATTGTCTGTGTGGACATAAGTACTGCTCATATTCCCCATTAGATAGGGACAACTGTTCAATTTGGGTGTATGGTGCATGGCGTCACTATTTGTATTGCACAACTATTGACAATCAGTGAGAAGTTAATTAAAACCCACATCCGCATGCGTATCAATAATTGAAGCTGGGCAGATGTAATCGGATTAACACAACACATTTTTTCTTTTCCCGATTATTTACAATGTAATCTGATACTTGGTAAGTGCAGAAACAAGTAATTAATAATTAAGAAGCAGTGCCTTCTGCAAAAAAAAAAATCAGGCTTGCTAAAATTGGTCTCCAAAATATCTTGTTGGGATACCTTGCGTAGTAAACTATGATTTAGTAATCCTCAGAAGTCGCAGTACCGTAACAAGGCGGTGCACGGCAGTATGATGATATTGCGTAATAATACACACGTTGCCGTCCATGACCTTATCTTCAGATCGAGTCTGTGGTCAATATTCTTCGAGTATATGCTTTGGCTGAACTTGAGATTCAGTGCTATTTACTGGCTGGATGAATGATTTTATTCACTAGGGTTTCTTCACACGCTCTTTACTTCATGGATTCATCGCTCGGTAACTCTCTAATCCGTATTTTCCACGTGACTAGCCTCTGAAAACAACTATGTGGTTAGAAATGATTTCAGCTCCCCTGTCTTTTCGATGAGGGCTGTTCCCTGTGTATTGAGTGGGACTCAACTTTCATACAACAGCTATTTGATCAGGGCCTTGTTTATTTCACGTTACATCAAATGAGATGGCATTCGTTTGTGAATTTTGGAGGGTGCTGTGCCTAGGTGTAAACTTTGTGGTACAATGGCTCCAGAATATTAGTAGATGCGATGCATGGTAGTACTGATATGTAATCTATAAGAAACCACAGACCCCCATTAATTGGGCAACCTGTGCAATCAGGATTCATTTGTGGTGTGTGTGTGTAGTGTGTGTGGTGTCGGTGTGTGTGTGCTGTCGTGTGTGCGTGTGTTGCTGGCTGGTGTGGTGTGTGTGTGTGCGTCGTGTGGCGCTGGTCGGGCGTGTGTGTCGTGTGTGTGCGTGTGTGCGTGTGTGCGTGTGTGTGTGTGGTGTGTGTGTGTGCGTGTGTGTCGTGGTCTGTGTGTGTGTGTACAGTGTTACGGTGTTTGGTGAATGTCTTGTACGTTCGTGGTTTGTGGTGTATATCGGTTCTAGTGGCAATGCGTCGTGATTTTAGCGACTACAATCAGATGCAAATCGGTGAAGGAGTAGTAACATTCGTAGAAGTCAGGCCATACAGTGGATCTAGCTATGTGACACAAGTTTCCAGCTCAAAATACTGCTATTCCATTAACATAAAACAGATAATGGAACATTTAATATTTCAGTGAAGCAGTATAAAATGCCTGCAACTTATTTTCCCTTGTGCAGATAGTGCATTGAAACTGCACCGC
>JZLH01S0027088.1:30020-41481 GCA_001188425.1 Eucidaris tribuloides | reverse complement strand
AATGCGACGTGACGGGGAGAATAAAACTTGGTCGATGAACTAATGCACGAGGATCGCGTAGCAGAAAGGTGGTAATGAAGGAAAAGCTGAAAGCAATCAGTACTTCTTCTAACTTAAAGTAAGTATAAAACGTTAAAAATGATGTTTATGTCAACTGCATATTTTCTCCAGCAGAACAGCAAAACATCACTCATGCCGTAAGGATATAGGGTATACTTGTGAAGGACGTGTCTGTGAAATCTGAAAATCATGAATTACGTAGAATTTGAAAAATCCACCACATACCAATTGTAAGTTAGTCTCCGTTTGAAGCTCACTGAACACATAATTTAGTCTATGACTACTAATGTGCATGAGACTTACGCATAAAATTTGTCATGCTCATAAATGCATATGATTTAAAAAGAAATGTAAACTGTAAATAAATTTAATTATGAGCACCTAAACACTGTACAATGATATCGCTTGGAATTATATGATCGAAATTAAGGCATTGATACTGTTTTTTAAACATGAAACATAATTCTAAATTCGTGGTAATTGTTATGAAATAAACTGGTACAAGTCATCTACACGTAATTTCGTTGACCCTGTCTGAGACCGTAATTTCACTGGGAGACTCTTCGCTGAGATGTTCATTGACTGTATGGTTTTGGAATTGTCAAAAAAAAAAAAAACGTTTTAACATGAAGTATCAAATTGAATAAGTAATTGTCAAATAAATTTATTTAAAATTATTTTTCCCTTAAAAGTGAATAATGCCCGAGCAATAAAATTGGTGTTTTACTCCTTGCATACCACAGTATATCATAGTAAAACAAAAATGTTAAATCGTTATCTTCAATTTTGTTTAAATCATATAAAACATTTACATCGAATTGTTTTATTAACCTGATGAAACCCTAAGGATATCATGTTTTTAACGAAGTGTGGTGCGAAGTTGAAAAATACTGCTACAAAAAGTTGATATTTGTGAAATCGCAATTTTTATTGTACATTTCTACAAAACTGGTTATGGCTACTCACTTGACATCAGTTTTGGTTGCATTTTTTTCGGGTGCCTACATAATTTTCAGAAGCTTCCATTACAGTGTTTATGCTTTGTCGCTTCAAACCTCAAAATGTCGTAGTAGATAACTCTGCATGGAGCTGTGTTCGTGCATTCCCCCTTTTAGGACATGGACTCCGGACATGCTTGCTTATTTCAACACATGCTTGATTTCATTTTCATAAATCACCAGTCCAGAGTTCTGATTCGCAGAATGCTATTGCGTGGAGGGGGAAAGTGACTTTTTATGAATGGATGGTTAAGCGCGGGACATTTTCGGAGAACATTATGCTGCTTATAAACCAAATTAATTAGGATAAATTGGTCGAGTGGGCATGCTTGTTCGCGGCAGGCCTAGATTCGTGGGAAAACAAGTTACTCAAGCCAAAGTAATAGAATGAATACTACGCTTTAATATACGTGATCCAATTTCATTCAAGTAAAGCTAATAGATATTGAAAAACCGTGATTAAATCTATGGCGAATAATATTTTGTTTTCTTCTCTTCTTTTTGTTTTATATTTTATTTTATTTTATTTTAACGCATTCATTTTATTGTAAACACAACAAAAAAGTTACTACCCCCTTTTAAAAAATACTATAACTTTATAAAAGCACGGTTGTGAGCAAAGTAATTTGGCAAGGGTGTTTTGCCTAATTGACTAAATTCTGTGTGAAAATGTACCGATTGATCCGTCAAGTCCATGTCATAGCAGTGAACACAATATTAAGGGTAAAAAGGTTCACTTTTCAAAAGGTCACAGAGTCATTTTGGGGGATTTTGATGCAAGGGATTTGACAAATTCTGTTTCTGTCTCCGTTTGAATGATTAATCGCTATTTATGTTAATCAGCTATCGTTTGATCCCCTTATACCCCCTTTGGCACTTTTGACATATTTTACGCTTCGGTGAGCTCAATTTAAAAATTTCCACCCTTTCTCAATTTTGAAATTGTAAAATCCATGAAGTTAATTGCAAAAATTGAAATCCGATATTTTTCAGCAAAATGTGTATTTACATGTTGTACGAACATAAGAGGTTGTAACCATACCATGGTTCAGTGAGCACACTTTATAAATAAAGCAACAATGTCATTATTTACCATCATTTTGCTATGAGAGATGACTCCTGTGACTTTTGAAAAGTGGCATTTTCACCTTTAATGCATGCTCACTCATGCATGACCTGACGGATCAATCACATTTTTACACAGAAGTTAGTCAATGAGTGTAGAAACACTCTTGCCAAATTATTTTGCACAAACTTGTTTTGTTAAAAAGTTATGATATGTTGAAAAGGAGGGGTAGTTACTTTTTTGTTGTGTTTAGTATGTTACATTATACCGCATATCCTGTACTTAATTGAGGAAAATCTTGTCGGTTGCATCGTCATGATATAGCACACACATAAAGAAAAAATAAACGTAAAAAGAATGAAAATGCGTATTGGCAAAAAAAAAAAAAACACACACCACACACTCACACAAACAAACAAACAAACAAACACACACTAAAAATTAGTGCATTTTTAATAATGCGTGGCACTTAGTCCAGTTCATTCCAATTACTGTTGCATTGTTTTTCATCACAAAACTACAAAAACTAAAATTTATAAATCCTCCTGAATAATTAGATAAACGATGATCTAATGTCGTCACTTCTTCGGTACTGAGCATAGCCCAAAATGTGCTATAAAGACTGAAAATAATTTCATCAATCTAAACGATACATAGTGAGAGAAAATAACTCCGCATATGTAATGCATTTTGCATTATATCGTAAACGCACTGGCGTAGTAAATCAAAGAGCCACACCAACCCATTGCCTCCCGCCTGTCACTTATTGCATCAGTGAACTCAATTAGACCAAAATATCAATTTCTAAACTGCTACATATATTCAAGTATTCGTTCACCAAACTTCAAATGCAATTTATTCATCCAAAATCTACTGTGATGGCCATGCATATGCCATGACCGACATCACTTTACTTTTCTATATTTGAGGGCAATTTACTCACAACTTATGACGAAATATCTGACAAAATGCCGCGGTCAACTAAAGAATAAATGACCATTAATACCGATAAAACAGATCATACCAGCATGAATAGGGGGGGGGGGGGAGGTCACGTACACCCCGAACCCCCTATAGTGACGCCCATGTATACACTGCACTATTGGAAAAATATGTGTACCTATTTTCATCATTTAAAAGAGGTGGCTGTTTCTTCTTCTTCGACTTCTGACCCTAACATATTCTAAAAACAACAACAACTACAACAGCAACAAAAAGAAGTAATATTTTATCAAACATTAGTAAGCAATACCTATGGGATTAAACATGAGAAAAAAAATATTCTGCAAATGAACGTAACGGCCTTTGCATAGGTACACGACGTCTTGTTTCTCCACAAGTAAACAAATTCAAGACAAATCCTTCCAGCCAGCGGGTAATAATAATGATGACAATGATGATGATAATGGTGATGACGATAATAATAACCATAATCATAGATAATAATAGATAATAGATATTAATAATAATAATAATAATAGATAATAATAGATAATAGTAATAATAATAATAATAATAATAATAATAATAATAATAATAATAATAATAATAATAATAATAATAATAATAATAATAATAATAATAATAATAATAATAATAATAATAATAATAATAATAATAATAGATGTTCACTTATATCGCGCTCATTACACAATTGGTTTTACAGTGCTTTACGCATCTACTTGAATAAGTATACGTTTTTTAAATTCTTCTTGAATCTATCCAACTGAGGTATACATTAGTATAATGTTTCAACTTAAGTTCTCAAGGCATTTTTGTACTTCTCACAATCATGTTGATACCCTTTAAGACTTTACAACATTGAGATGTCATTCAACTCCATAATTAATTACACGTACACCATTACTAGAATGTATTATTTCCATCATCATCATCTGATGTTTTGAAAACAGTGCCTTAAGATGCCTCCGACAAAGACAAGTTGTTTTACACTCTTATTGCTGTTTTTGTTTTTTAATGTTTTGTTGGAAATTTGACGTTTTGCTTACTCCCACTGGCAACGCGGTTTAGACTGGAGACGTTACTTATCACCTCATTGTGATAATTTGTGTCATGGAATAAATTTGTCCGTCTTATCTAGCTTATTCATGATTCATAGAAGCTTATGTCAGATGCGGGCATAAGATAAAAGTAATCTGTAATCCATATTTACAACATAATACTAGTTAATCGTGTCAGACCATAAGGCGTCAAAAGTAAGTTTCTTTTCATGAATTTTGCATAATACACGTTTGTAAATGATTGTTCTTGTTGATGGTTCTCTTAAACTTCCTTCTCACTGGAACATTTTTAAGAAATGCAAAAATAGAACTAATACTAACTACTACTATTTTTACTATTACTGCTACTACTACTACTACTACTACTACTACTACTACTACTACTACTACTACTTTACTACTACTACTACAACTACTACTACTACTACTTTACTAATACTAGTACTAGTACTAGTACTACTACTGCTACTAATACTACTATTACTACGTCTATTACTACTACTACTACTATTACTACTACTACTACTACTACTACTTTACTACTACTAGCCTAGTACTAGTACTAGTACTACTTCTACTACTATTGCTACTACTACTACTACTTCTACTACTACTTCTACTACTACTACTACTTCTTCTACTACTACTACTTCTACTACTACTACTTCTACTACTACTACTTCTACTACTACTACTACAACAACAACTACTACTGCTGCTGTGGTGTATCTAGGGATTATACAGGGGCATGTTCACCTTGTATACAGCGTGTCTCAAAACAATGTGCAAGTCCGAAAAGCGTCCTCTTTGGCAATTATAAATACTGTTCTGACACGATGCTTACATCAACGTCAAGGACATAGTCTCAGCTTTCAAATGCCGTTGATTTTGTTCAATTTGCTTGTTTTAATCTCGAGATACGTTGTTAACATCGAAAGGATGAAATCACAATTGTACCACTTACACGAGAGAAGAGGGCCTGATGCTACCATTGGCTGTATTCAAACAGGCACAATTGGGAATTCACAATTTCGTTGTTAACTAAACATATCTCAAGATTAATACAAGCAAATTGAAAAGAACAAATGACATTTGAAAGCTAAGACTGTACCCTTGACAATGATGAAAGCATCATGTCATAACAGTATTTTCTAATTTGTCAAAGAGGGTGATTTTAACTTGCATAATTATTGTTGAGACATGTTGTATAAGAGATGAACGATAACTTTGGCACTCAAAACTAAACTGAGGCACTTTTAGTGTCTAAGCCAAAACATTGTCTATGGCAGGGGATGCCCCAACAGCGTTTCTGTGAAGAAACATTATTTATCAGTCTGTAATTGCAGTTTGCGTGTGACCTATATAGAATGTATTTTCTTTGTTTCAATCAGTATGAAATGAAAAGAGGCTATTGGTAAATTTTGGCTCAAACAGATTTCTATATTTAGACTCCACTTATAGTACTAGCCAAATTTTAAAGCAATTCGTTGAACACGGGCCAAATGTTTCAAAGTTGCAAAGTAAGACTGGGGATATAGATAATGCACATAAATGATTTAAAAGACATGGACTAACATTGTGGAGCTCTATTAAAAAAAAAATGGTCAAACTGTGATATCTGAGCTACATACATAGTAGTGCTTGAATGGACAAATAAACACATTAGAATACAAAAGTTTAGAAATTGATGTTGCCACTGGCAAGATATGCACGAATGAACAATATCGAATGCGTTGGAGTATAAAATAGCCTAGATCTACGCCCAGCAAATGGGCATGGTGAATCCCGGGGGGGGGGGGGGGGTACTTGGTATAATTGTGCGATACCTATGTGCCGTGGTTAAGACCCCCATTTTCAGCCCAAATTTCTGTTCCAGAGCATCACAATGTCAGAAGGCACAGAAAAGTTTTGATTTTTTCAGTTCCAGAGACCCCCAAATTTGCCGTTTCGCTTCTGATTTTTGCCGGGCCAGAGAACATTACCCTTTCAGCGGCGCCGAAACTTCTCCGCTTTGTAGTTCCGGAGCATAGCATTTTGAGGTTTCCTGAAGCCTTAGATCCAGTTCCAGAGACCCCCATTTTTCGCTCAAGCCAGTTCCAGAGCCCCCGAATTTTGACTTCGGTGCCGGGCACATAGGTATCACTTTGTAAGTCTAGTGACCCCCCCCCCGGGGGTGAATCAGGTAAACCTGAATACTCGTAGATTTTCACTTGTTTTTAAGCATTACATATTATTTTCTAATACAATGTTTTCAGGACTGCATTTTTAGACCTTATCAAAGACACTGAGCATGGATGATTATTTGGCTGACATTTTTTTTTTTAACTGTGGCCATTGTTAGCCTGAGGCTTTAAAGACCACATGCTACCATAATCATGAAATGAAAAGTAGCATAAACTAATAAACCAATAAATACATAAATAAACAATACATTGATAACTAAAAATATATTAAGAATAAAAAACTATCAAACAAAAGCAGAATCTACCACAATTGCAAAACAGTTCATAATTGATGTTTAGATGATATTATTAAATCAAATTGAAGTGAATTGAAATTATTGTCTACACTTGCATTAAAAATACAGATATTTACAATTTACATAATTGATAAAAACAAAACAAAACAAAAAAAACAAAATAACAATCATAATCTATATTTCATAGTAACTTTTTGAAAATTTGAACAGCGTTTTTCAAATCTTAATCATATTGTTTAAAAAAGACGGATTTCACAATCATGGTTGTTACATTTTTAACAATGTTGTATAGAGCTGACAGGTAAACGACCTCGTGTCGTTAGAGTTGTTAAAAATATTTTAACAGCGGTTTTACTGTGTTTGTCAGTATTATGATTTTTTAATGAATGTTAGTGTGATGACATGAAATGACAACAATATAAAGAAAAAAAAACATATGTTGTTATGTACGTATATACATCACCTGCAGGTTCTGTCACACAAATTTAATGACAAAATTTACAGACGATGAAATCTTTACCTGTAAAAAAAAAACACGTAGTTGGTGAAGCAGCTCTCATTATAGAGACATCACACATCAGGAAATGTTTGGAAGGTCAAAGGGCAGTATCGTGATTATATTTATATGACATGGAAACTGGAATTATGAATTATTACTCCAAGTTTAAAACATGCTGGATGGATTCATGTCGTTTTACAAACTTCACAAAAGTATGCCAGCGTTTTGTTTGGTTGCTGGCTTTATATGACATGTTACCTGGAGTTATAACATATGGCCTGTTTTTTAGAGGCTATCCATCTGTACTATAAGGGGTCAAAGGTATGTGTGCAATATTATACTGTTAATTTTCTTTCTTTTTTTATCCACGGTGAGCGTTCTCCTGTTTCTTGCTCTTGCCCTCCTTCCCTCGTATACATTCCCCCCTCTCTCTTCCTTTCTTTTTTTTTTCAGATAGAAAGGGGGTTCAGCAATGTACATTAAATTATTGATAAGTCTTTCTTTCTTCTTCTCTTTCTTCTTCCCTACTTTCTGTCTCCTATTTTCTTCCTCTCTTTTATTTGTAGCTGTGGTTGATTATAATATCATTATGTGTAATTGTTATATTGTCATGTGTTTTATGTATTTATGTTATGTATTTATGCCAGTGGAGGCCAAATTTCTGTATTTTTATAATCAGACAATAAATGATCTTGAATCTTGAATCTTGAATCTTGTTAGGGGAAATTTAAAAAATGCCACAAGAACCAAATGAGTCGAAACATACGCCAATGATACACTAACCAGAGTGCGTTTCCAGAATCCAGACTACAAAACAGATTTGTCTTGAATTTGTTTCCTTGAGGAAAAACAGGCATCCACTGACAAAATACTGAATTAAAGTGAAGCCATTGAACCTATCGACAACAACGAAATCAAATTTGAATGTCACGGCAGATTCTGATAATAATTATACAACAAAGAGACAATGTTTGACCGTCAAATTTTCACAGCAGAACTTGAACTCATAGTATCTTGGTGTTCCAAATTGAGGACTTCTTGCAATCTTGCAATTTTCGTTTAAAGGCCCACTGTCGAGGGTCAACTCAACCACAGAGAGGATGACAAGTAGTCCTGGAATATAGGCACATATTCATCAACATGGACTGTTGCAGAGCCATAGTGTACAGATTGTGGGATGAAAACAAAATGTTGTATTTTTTCCACACTGGCTGTTTGCGTTGCATTAGTAAGCCCTTTTTATGATTTTAGTCAATAGAGGGCATTTTTCATCCTGTCATGACAGTGGACCTTTAACTTCATATCGCGATGAATCTTATTTCTGCGATTCTCTTGTAACCTTGGGTCATATTTAGAATTTACCGAAATAAATCAGATCCAATCTGAGGCTGGTGTCAAAGCAAGTTTTGTTAAAGGCCGTTCAGTTTAAAATTATCGTCAGAGGTCTTGAAATTTATCGGGACATCGTAACGTCTGCTATTACGTCACTGTCTTTCTCAACTTCTTAGGAGGAAAGCGAAACGATAGTCTGCGACAGATGACCTTAAATCTTGTAGGCGGCTGTCTGGTATTTTAGTCATCCATAACTTGTGTCTAAAAATGTATTAATAGCCTTCATAATGTAGCATGCAGTCTTCTGGACTTCCGGGCATTGAAAGATATCTAAACGAATGGATGAATAATTATAATCACTTTTTATCTAAGTTAAAAAAAATGTTGATATGTTTGATTCCATAATGTCAAAGACCCACAAAATATTTACATTGTCTAGACATCGTTCAAGATTTTTTTTTCTTATTTTTTGGGGGGAAAGTCAGTCAGCAAGACAGTCTAAAATAAGATTAATATTATGATACACCTGTATTCATTTAGAATTCAACAAAGCCTGCAGTTATCCTTGCTAGTAGCTACATAATAATAATAATAATAATAATAATAATAATAATAATAATAATAATAATAATAATAATAATAATAATAATAATAATAATAATAATAATAATAATAATAATAATAATAATAATAATAATAATAATAATAATAATAACAATAATAATAATAATAATAATAATAACAATAATAATAATAATAATAATAATAATAATAATAATAATAATAATAACGTCTTATTTACCCAGGATAGCCACTTCAGTCTGATAGACTGCTCTTCCAGCGGGCCCTGCATAACATAAATGTTAATATTACCCTTCTCTGTTCTAGAATGCCGAGCGCCTGGCTAGAAAGCAGAAGGTACCATTTTTAAAAAGTCTTTGGTATGACCCGGCCAGGGCTCGAACCCGCGACCTTCCGCACGTGAGGCGGACGCTCTATCCACTAAGCCATCACATTATGATTACTCAACTGAACCATTGGAAATAAAATCACTACCCATAATGTAATCAGACTTTCAAAAAAGCTAAGATAATTTTGTACAAAATGCAAACCATTCATAGTTTATGACCTTTGTTTAGTTTACCTTTGTTTTACCATAGTTTATTACCTTCATAATTATGGATGAAAAAACACCTTTGTTTTCCTTGATAAAAACCCCACCGTTTACACACTTTATAGAACTGTATGACTTTGATATTCAGAAGGGTTTTCTAACAATGACGTACAGGGTTTCACAATACTGTCGTAAACAATTACTACAATGTTGGTATCTCGGAAATTCATGTTGGAATTGAATACAAGGTCAATATAAATTAATGGCCCCCGTCTCTTGAACCCTTGACTCAGACATTGACAGCGGTGCCACGACCCCGTTCAGTGCCACTCATTTGAAAACGCCTGCTTCTTGTATATAAAAATGGTTGGGGGTTGGGCTTTAAAGACTTAAAGGTTAGTGACATCATTGGGAACACTTCAAAATGCCTCAAAACAAATGAGTTGAAATATATACCAGCTGTTCACTAGCAAGATGTGGATCTCCCACCTGGGAGGATTTGTCTGTAATTTGTACCTAAGGAGAATCAAGCATAAACATAGGAGTATTTTATTCTTTGCCGGGGATAGGATAAAAATAAGCCCATAGAGAGCCACACAGCAGGTTTCCATGCTACTAGTGATATTCACAATTGTTTGTTTTGAATGAGTGAACGTTTGTACTTACAAGATTTTCACAGGAGAGAGCCTTGCATAGTTAACTTGATATCTAGAGATGTTCAGCCCAATTTGAGGACTACCCCCAGTCAGTGTATTTACTTTAAGCTTAATGCTTGCCGTCAAAATAATAAACTCGATCATAACGGGACTGTATATATGTAGCAGGGTATTAACCTTTATCCCAAATCAATTCTGTACCTCTCTTCGTTTTTGTTTTACTGTTGTCAAGTCAACCTAGTAAATTGGAAGGAAAATTGTCTTCCCATTTCCGAGTCGGAACCCCCATCGCCAGCTGGTGCTATATCTCGGAAACGAGACCAGAATAGTAAAACAAAAATGATAACAACAAACAAACAGTTCGTATCCAACGACAAAACAATTGACGCTAAATAGCCAGACCGCATTGGTTAAAACTGAAAGCATCCATCCGTTTGTTTTAAATAGGCAGTGACGTCGGCGGGTAGTTAAATTCAGCCACGATAAATTTGGGTAAGTTCCGTCTCTAATAACTTTATTGGAGGAAAGAAATATAAGGGGAACGGTACAGGCTGTCTGTGTCTATAAACCCATGGAGGTAGATAAACCCATACTGTCAGTTAAAGACACCGTACAAAGGGTCAATGTACGTTTAGCATCCCATATTTTACTCTTCAGTTGGCATGTCAATGTGTATTTCCGGGTGGGTATCTACTTCCATAAGAGAATTCGCGATATACTTAATGAAAGGAGAATTAGGGGCATCGTGGTATTATTATAAATTGTCTTCTATAGCCAAGATAAAGCGGGATATTTTATGACAAAGTTTACTTTCTCCTCAAAGACAATCAACCTGCCGTGTGTAGTAGACGGCGACTACTCCATGAAATCGTAAAAGACAGCTAGTGCCATGATTGGCCGGAGTCGAAAATACCTCCAACCAAATACGTTCACGTTGGAACATTGCAGATATAAACACTGGCCAGAGTGTATATTCAAGCTATAGATGGACTTATCTAGACTTTGTTCCCTAGAGCATAAGCATGCATGCATATACCAGTATCGAATTAAGTATGACTCTGGCAGAAATAGAATCCGTAGGATACTACACAACAAATTTGAATATTGTAGCAAATACTGAATGGCAATTGTTTAAAAAGTAGTGAGAATGAGAACCGCTTCCAATAACATTTTATATTTCAAATGTAACAGTGTTTCCAAAATGAGTCATTTGCTAAAGTTTGTATGTGTGTGTGT
>JZLH01S0027088.1:11625-22722 GCA_001188425.1 Eucidaris tribuloides | reverse complement strand
AGCTTCACATCATTTTTTAATTTTTTTTTGGTCAAATCTTAGGGGGGCGACCGCCCCCATCGCCCCCCCCCCCCTTGGCTACGCCACTGCTCAGATAACCTTAACACCTTATTAACCCTTTGGATGCTATAATATAAAATATAGTCGAAAATCTCGGGGGTCCCCCCGACTGTACATAAGGCTGTACATAATAATATGAATATTTGTGTTTGATGAATTCGTCTTCATACCCATCGAAGTTCATATCAAAAGTAAAGGAACTTCACTAAATTCCCATTAGTTTTTAAATTGATACTAATGAATCCAACACGTATAAAGTGTGGTCACTCCTCGGCCCTTTTAAATGTTGAAATAGCATTTTAGTTCCTAGAGTGTGTGGTCAGCCTCGCCCTACCTTCGGGTAGCTCCTCCCATTCGTCCCGCTGATTCACTCTTTTCCAAGATTTCTTTCACTATCTCATCCATCCTTCCGTCGGAGATAAAGTTTTGGTCTTCATCACACCCTTACCCCTTAGTTTCAGCCTCTTCCCACGCTTTTGCCTATCTCCTCATATACATCGCCCAACCCTACCCGTCTCGAAAGTGCGTTCATCAGTCAACTCGGTCGCGACGTGCACGATCTAATTCAAGTTTACAAACCTACCCCCGCATTTCTGGCCGCACGCTTCAAATCCAGACATCAATAATACTAGAAACGTAACACGTAGCGAACTTTAAAAAAAGAAAAGAGTTATCGTAATAAGTCGAATGAATCGCAGACAGAAATTAACTGTTAAAATTTTGTAATGTAAGTTGTGATGACAACAGTCATACCGAAAGGAAATCCGTATCCCATCAAGGAATTCCATCAAGACATTGCTTGTCACTGGAATAAAAAATGGTAAAAACAGCACAATGTTGTGACACATTACGCAGGATAAGAAAACGGGTAATTAATGCTTTTCTTTGACACGGGAGTCAAAATAAAGCTGTAATGTTGATATTGTAAGTTGTAACCATGGTAACCAGAGATGTCAGTCGTCTGCCGTAACCACATATTTCAAGATCGTTGACCACTCTGCCATAATGGTGGAAATGGCGTGGGTGGTGGATTAATTAATAAATTAGCGACAAGAGGCAACTAGGCAAGAAATGATTGGTTGAACAGGTGTTTATTACGATGACGGTGTTTAATTATGTGGATTAAAGATAAACAAAAGGATGCTCGGTTTCTGTAACAACTTCCTATCTGACGTACACAGAAAGTGCTTGTCTCGTATACACTCGTCCGATGATCGTAAAACAACTCCCACGTCTTGTTCATGTTCATGTGTCCAGGGGTGTCTCCAGAATCTTTTTTTTTATGGGTGGGTCGTGATCATAATGTTTTGGACCTTTTCACAATGAAATGACAGGGATATGTGATTCAAATAAGCCTGAGCAATGTTATTTCAGTTATGTCATTGTGAAAAGGCGCTCAAACAACAAAACAAAACAAAACAAAACGCGCCTTTGGAAAAAAAGTCGACCTTTTTATTTTTATCTTTATTTTTTATTCATTTATTTATTTATTTATTATTATTATTATTATTATTATTTTATTAACAATGTATTCCTGTTTTCATAGAACTCGAACAAACTTACTGTTAACGCATATCCAATCCTAATTAGCGCCATTACCGACACACGGGTGTATGAAGGTCAGGTCGGGTAGGGGTCGATAAGGGCACCCCCCCCGCGCCAAAAATAAAATAATATAATAATAATAATAACAATAATAATAATATATAATAATAATAATAATAATAAATAATAATAATAATAATTAATAATAATAATAATAATAATAATAATATAAAATAATAATAATTATAACAATAATAATAACACTAATTAATAAATAATATAATATAATACATACAATAAATAAATAAATAATTAACTAAAAATAAAGATAAGAAAATAAAAAGATCGACTTTTTTTCAAAGGCGCGTTTTGTTTTGTTTCTGTTGTTTGAGGCCTTTCACAATTACAATAAATGAAATAACATTGCTCCAGGCTTTTAATCACATCTCCCTGTCATTTCATTGCCTGAAAAGGTTGCAAACACATTATGATCACGTACACCAACCCGTATAATACGGATTCTGGAGACACGTCCTGATCACCATGCATGACACTATTGAGACCAGACGTGGTGAGTTGTTTTACGATCATCCGGCACGAGTGTATACGGAGTGACAAGCACTGGTTCTGTATACGTGAGATTAGGAAAGTTGTTACAAGAAAAACCGAAACATCCTCTTGTTTATCAATTAATCCCTAAAAACCCATTCATAATAAACACCGTTCATCCCAATCAACCTCGTGTCTCAGTTGCCACTTTTCGCTAATTTATTAATTGACCCACCACCCACCCCTTTCCACATTACTGAGAGAGTGCCGTCAGACGATCTTATCTATTCTCCCTCTACCTGACATCTCTACTGGTTACCATGGTTACCAATATCAATCTAATAATATGGACCCCGCTGCGTCAAGAAAACTTAAATTACCCTTTTCTTATTCTCGTAATGTGTCACTAACATTGTGCTGTTTCTTACCATTTTTTATCCAGTGACAAGCGACATGATCCTTAATGGAATTCCTTGATGGAATGTACGGATTTTCCTGTAGCGTATTGACTGTTGTCCATCACAAATTCATATATACAAAATTTTAACAGTTAATTTCATGTCATTTGATATTAAAATGGAGATTCTACCTGTCTACGATTCATTCGACTTATTACGTAAACTCTTTTTTTTTTAAAGTTTCGCTACGTGTTTTTCTATATTGATGTCTGATTTGAAGCGTACGGCCGAAATCGGGGGGTAGGTTTTAGTAAAACTTGCAATTAGACCACGTCGCGCCGACCGAGTATGGATTGAACGCACCTTTCGAGCGGGTAGGCGCTTGGTGTTGTATAGTCGAGGAAGATAAATGTGACGAAGCAAAGCGTGGGAAGAGGCTGCAAACTACGGGTGATTGAATGACCTTATATCCGACGGACGGCGAGGAAGGATGATGAGAAGTGCAGGAGAAGCAAATCTTGGAAAAGACTGGCTGAATCAGCGGGCACGAATTGGGAAAGCCGGAGCTACCCGAATGGTATGGCCGAGGCCTGACTGACCATACACTCTAGGAATAAAAATGGCTCATGTCAACATTTTAAAAAGGCGAGCGAGGAGTGACCACACCTTTCTAAATAATTGCCATTGTCAATAGTCAATGATTTATTACCAGTTGCGTATGAAGGCTTAAATGCAACATTTAGAAGTGACGGTCACTCACTTGCAGTTCCCTTTAAATGATGACTTTTTAGGCATTTGTGTCCGGTCCTTTAGAGTCATGAGTCCTCGCAACCATTTCCGCTTTCTACTATTTGTGGAAATAATCGGGACACCGTTATACATGTATATCAAAATAACCACTAGATCTGTGACGTATCAAGCGACAGTACATAAATAACATTTAATATTTTGTATTGGACCATGAATTTCGTCATTCATTACCGATCGGAAATTCATATCAAAAGCTAAAGAACTTCATAAAATCCCATTAGTTATTAAATTGATTACTTATGATTGATTGTCAGTCGAAGCTTGGAGAGTGAAAGCAAATTGATGTACCTTTCATTTGTTTGCATAAAGCCCAAGTTTAGTTTTGTGGATTTTTTCTTTATGTGAAAGGCATTCATACCAAAGGTCATAGTCCACACCAATAACAGATTCTGAATGTCTTTCGGGTTTTTTTTGTCAATTTAATTAATGAAAAATCTCGGGGGGGGGAGGGGACCCGCAGATCTTTACATTATAGCACCAAAGGCGCTAAATAAGGTGTTAAGGTTATCTGAGTTCTACTCTTTCTGATGAGTATGGCTCAAGCGAAAGACATTCAGATCTGTTATTTGGTGTGATATGGACTTTGGGCTAAGCTTACAAATAAAAAAATCCCAAAACTATAACTTGGGCTTTAAAAGACACTGCTAGGTGAGACATTGGTGGAAAACCCATTTAAAGGAATGTCAAAACTTTGCTATCTGACATATCTGACAGTTTTGACATGGACGAAAATTAATTAACACCAGTAGACACAAAAGTCATATCTCAGAAGACAAAGAGAAGCGGTTAGGATTGCCATCGTGTTTGCCGGTTCAAAATATGGGTTGAGGGGTTAGGGTTAGCGGTTGGCCTTAGGGTTGGAGTTGGCGTAAGGGTAGGCGTTCCATTCGGTGTATGCCAATCACGCGTCGGCTGCAATTGTTACCGCGTGCAAATGCGCCATGGAACCCTCTCCTCTCCTTTGCACTTAGACGTGACATCAAGATTTCATCATACTCAGAATATGCATTTTGATTCCCCTGAAAACGAATCTCGATTTACTATCGATATCTCGATCGTGAATTCGATATAAATCCACGCTCAGTCAATCACGGGGACGCATTTACTGATGCAGCAGATCGCTACGTGAATCTAGGACGTGAACTCGTTCCCCGTGTTTTAATTATCTTCCAGAGTGGAGCCCGCGTTTTAATAGACACCCCTTTTTAGCGTTCCAATTTTCAATCTGGTGCGGTGCGGTGTCTAATAAAACAGACATTCGCAGAAACTAATGAATGTTCATGACACCTTTTTCACCCTTACTCCGTATTTTGCTCCTTCTTATCAATGAAGCGGAAAAACCATTCGTGTAACGAGCGGGTAGCCTGCGCAGAGGTGTGATGGACCTATTACTCATCTTACAAACAAGCTTATTTCCGATACGAAGATATTATAGCGCCTTGTAACCTTATCCTCCTTATAATATATATCTTCGCATCGAAAACGCCATGCAGAGAGGGGCAGGGACCGGGAGCGGGACGGTACTTTGCAAGTTGAGGATTACCCGGTCTCGGACTGCCACAGAAAGGTCCAGTTTTCAGTCGGTTGCCATACGAACACCGGTCACATCCTCCAGCGCTCTCTCCTATCAATCGGCATACGCGTCTTAAAACACTCTCTGTCTCTGACCGACTATACCACTACACCGCTTATATTTCAACGTTATTCTCAAGCTTGATATTCACGCTCTCCCTCATACAATTATCTATTTGGTTTCCTTAGCTTAAATCTGAGACACGATTGCAGACAGGAGGAAAAAAGGCGACTTTAATTTTGAAAACTATTGTCGGTGACTCTGATTCCACCCACTAATGGTAGTTCCAGAATACGCCGTCTATGGGATATACAATTAAAGCGTAAACAAGGAGCGCTTATTAGACAATATCGTATATTAAGACAGCACCAGTTGAAGTAGACGGCCAGAGTACGAACTCTGACTAGCGAAAAGGCATATTTCTCTCGGTAAATTGATTATACATTGTAAAAAAACTCAATCACCTCATTTAATAAATTAACAGGTTTACTAAACACTCTTTCTTGTAACATCTTATAAGGACACATTGAACTACGTTTCTCTGGAAAGTCTATAAACATTTATAGTTAGAAACTTCTGTACCTCCTTTATTCTGTGTTTATTTCTGGAACACTTCTAAACACTTGAGCGCGTTTATATGAAATAATAAAGACGTGATTAAAGTGTTGAAGGTGGATGAAAGTTTGATGAACGCGTCAACAGAACATTGTATGAACAAAACACCCAAACACTTGACGTGTTTAAGATTTCAAGCAACAATGTTGTCGCTAAACGCATTTGTGATCTTTCAATAAGTGTTAGGATCTCTCACCAAAATTTTGTTTGATGTCGTTGTATAAGTTTTCAAGCACCTAAACCATTTAAACGTGTTTTTTTTTTATGATTTCCCATATTAACGCGTTCTAGTGTTTTATGAAGTGTTCCATGAAATAAACACGACTTTCTCTCATGTATGTGATACACCAGAAATTGTTTAACGTAAACGGTGTTCATGTGACATTCCCAGATAACCTGTTCAAGTGTTATGAAGTGTCTTCTCTCTCTCTCTCTCACCAGAGTCAAGTATACCGAAGTAGTGAGATGTAAGCATCGCTGATACACAGACTGCTCGACTGCATCAAGTCACACCTCACGACATTTCTCTGCTATCTTCAAGACTGAGCATGTTAGAGAGTGTGTCCCCCCCCCCCCCACCAAAAAAAACATATGACAATGTGGGTAAATGGTGGGGAGTGATATTTGAATCTTTCAAGGAGGTATTCATATACCTGGAATTTGTCACGTTGAAGTATTCTGAGGCTATTGTATCAGCAACTACTCCTCCATGCACATATATTCTAAAATGCACCGGGTTAAATTGGCAAAAGGTGACCGGTCAGAACGTGTTACCTACGGTTCTTGTGATAATTTTTTTCGCTCTGTTATTTTTTACTAGAATCGTGAGCGGACATTGCCATATTCCTGGTAAATAGATTGATATACTCTTCACGGAAAAATAAACATGACAGAGGGGAGAGATTTGACCGCTAGTGGTGGTCGTCATTATAGTTGGTGTATACTCGCTAATATACAAATGAGCACAAGCCCATCTTCTGCCGTTTTGCGTTTGTGTTTTGCGCCAACACCCTGTCTTCCCACTTCTTCAGTTACAAGATGCAACGTTTGTAAACAATATGACTTATTTATAATAAAAATGATTTATAATCTATGCGTTCAGCGTACAGTCTTGTAATTTTGTCTGTTTGCATAAGGCATCCATTGTCCACCGCGTGGCATGTTTTCTGAACGGTCTTCATTCGAGCGGGTAATAAAATAATGATTATGAACACCTGACTTTTAATCAATAGCAACTGCGCTAAAACGTGACGCTGTCTGCTCCACCACCCTTCATTTTCAAAGAACAGAGGCGTAAACCATTTCCTGAATACGTTGGTGTTGAACCCAAGTCTCATATTGCGAGCAGCGAGAAGCAAGGGGGCGTGCGGTATTGACGATAGTGGTGACGATGGAGGCCGCGACAAATCCTGAGCTGGGCCTGGGGCGGGGGGGGTGGCGTCAACGAGGACTAGAACTTTGACAGACAAAACACCCACGCTCACTGGAGGGTAATGCAGACCTTTTTCGTATTGGATATTCGAACGACTTGTGATGGCATATTTCCCAAAACGTCTCCTAACTAGGATTCAGCCGTCGATCCATTTCTCAGATACGTGAGGGGAGGCAAACAATGTCAACATTTCTCGCGCGCGTTATGCCGCAAAATCTGCCAATATAAAATCTTGCCCACCCTCAAAAGCGCACCACAAGTTTTAAAAAATATGCATATTTAGCAGCTATTTCAAAAGTAAAGTTTTATGTTTTGTGTGAATCTCACTGATATTTAAAGCCCAAGTATATTAATTTTGCGCTCGATCAGTACAAATTTTGTGGTCAATTCCATCACAAAGTATATCTATTGTTTCTCAACCCGAAGACATCAGAAACACACACATCCACCCGTATACTTACTTTGTACTGAAAATTGTTTATAGTATACAAAATTTATTGATGTTTAACTTACAGTAGACAATCCAGACGGTATACACTTGAGGCTCATTCTCAAAACGGAAAGTTCAAACCAGAGCAATTTTCAGGGTATTACAATCATCATATAGGTGTATCTGTATAACTATTGCAACTCTCTCTCTCTTCACCATTTACCAAACTATACCTTGGGCTTTGAACTTAATTTTGACATTACGTTTCATGACTTTATAAATTTTCCAAATCATTGCGAGGCATGTTTGCCCCCAACACACTTATGCTGTTACAATTCGGTGCCCGAAAATACATTAAAGTGTTCATGAAAAACAACATATTGACAAAATTCAATATTTAAATCATAATTGTTGACAGATGACGTATTGCTACAAGTTAAATTCTTATCGATTTCCAAATCGTACTGCCCATTATGTCAATTCTGTTATTAAAGTTGCAGATTCCTTTACATATCAGATATCAATCACATTGAAATGATTAGCAAATTGAACTTCTTCATTTCTTTAAAAGCAGATTTATCATAACCCATTGGTTATCGGTTAATTTTCTCGAGCTTTATTGTCGTGCTACGACAAACATTGCCGACGGAGGGTAAACGCACTTTCGTGTGTCATTACTCCTGTCTCATATGTTATTTTCTACACAAAATGACTAGGATTTTCTCACCGCTATAAAATAAAATTAGCCAGCCAATTCTTTCGTCAACGTATCAGTTTACGAATTTGTTTATTAATTGCAGAGCAGAGTTTCGTACAAGTCATACTTCTAAAAGGATCGTAAAACTATACACATCAACCATGTAAACTCGTTCACTTCTCCACAGTTGTCTCTCGCTGTTCACCATCATACTTCGAAAAGATCGTCTTTAAAAACTTTCTAAAATTTTACTTAGTGGTACAGTCATTTTCTTTACTCGGTAATAAATCGTTCGCGGAGATAGCCTAAGTAAAAGTTTACGGAGATCTTAAACAAATTATGCATTGTTTTTACATCAAGCGCTTCGCATGGTCACATGGTGGTGGACTTTGCTTTCTACCTCTTGTTTACGATGATATCAAAAACTTTTAACGATGTACCGCAGCCCCCGGTGACTTGAAACGCACCACCCGCAGGCCCTGAGAAATGGCTGTGAGAAAATAATATTTTAACAGACAATAAAGACCCATAACAAAAATACTCTCCGACCTCGCGCGCCAGTCGATAGGTATGTCCGTAGTCCGCACTCCCATTCAATTGATGTAATTTGAAAGCTTCAACGTTACCATGGTAGCAAGACCAATGAGACGAATTACGCACCAATGACCTTTCGAACTAAGTTACGTAAAATCCCATAAGCAATTCTTAAAATTAATCCACGACAATGAGCTCAATTCAGACATTGGGCCTTGTGACCTTTGACTCTGTACCTTTCAAACTCTAAAACTCGGGGAATCAGTAAATTAGGGGTTGCCTTATATTTATACTTCTCCCAAGCCACATCAAAATTTGGACCAGTCATACTCAAGCTTATCATCAGTAATGAGCCCAAATCAGACATATTACGGCCCGCGGTGACCTTTGACCTTTTCGACTTTCAACTCCAAAATCTAATCAGTTCATAGGTGCCTCATGATACATACTTCACCCACGTTACATGAAATCCAGTTGGTTGCTTCTCAAGTCATCGCTGCCACCGAGCCCAAATCAGACCATATTTTAAGCACCGGTGACCTTTGACCTTTGACCTTTCAGCGTCCAAAATCTAACATTCTCTCTCGGCTATAATACATACTTCACCAAGTTACATCAAAATCAACCCAGCCGTTTCAAGTATCGCGGTAACGAGCCTAAGATCACACATTTGTAGGCCAGGTGACCTTTGCCTTCAGCTCCAATTTAATCAGTTCAATTGGTACTCCATAGTACAAGACTGGTCCTAGTTACATTCAAATCTTTGATCTGGGGGTTCTTTAGAGTTATCGCCCGGGTCGGTACGAGCCCAAATCAGACATATTCCAGGGGCAGTGAACCTTTGACCTTTGACCTTTCAGCTCAAGAATCGAACTCTCTCCTCTCGGTGCCCTTCTATATACACTACTGGTCACCCAATTACAAGAAATCGACAAGGCCGTTCTAAGTTATCGCGGTAACGAGTCCAAATTCCAGATATATTTGTAGGTGCTGGGTGACTTTGACCTTTGACCGTTTCAGCCTCAAAATCTAATCAAGTTCATTGTGTGCCTCATAGTACATACTTCGGTCTTAGTTACATCAAAATCCGATCTGGGGGTTCTTCGTTATCGCCGGGGTAAACGAGACGCGGTTAACGGAGCTGGGGCGGAAAGACGCACGGGCTCGAACGGACAACCCCGAAAACATGATTGCTCCGGCCAACGTTCGTGCGGAGGCCATAAAAAGTATACAGGGCAGAAGTAATGACGTCAGACTCTCCTGCGTTCGGAAATACTAAGATGAGAGCACAAACCATACTTAGTGTAACTGCGATCCCCCTTTTGGGAGAAACAACAGTCCTGCAATGCCTGCATCTGTTTCTGCCATTGAGTTAACAAATATTTCTGAACCAGAGGACGTCACTTTTCGGTACTCTAAACTCTGCGCGAAGTGAAAATTGATTGATATAAACATTTGAACTTAATTGTCATCCAGGCGATTTAAGACATATCATTTATGCCGCCTAGCTAACAGCCGGTCTTAGTGTCACTGTGTTTCTTGATTTGCAGTATTCATGTAAAATTAGGTCATCCAGGCAACTAGGGGTGACCTAAAATAATTTTATGATGATGAGTAATTAATGATGATGATAATACATGATACCACCCTCCCTCCTTTATTATTATATAATTATCTATTACTATTATTATTACCCTCTCATTATTTATTATTATATTATTATAAATCGCTCCCCCTATATATGCTTCTAAATATGATGGCCATATATAAAGGATTTATTTTTTGTCACAATAAGTCTTGGGGTCTGAAAGGGTCTTTTCGAGAAAATTTGTTCCGCTAAACTTCAATCGCAATCAAACATCTCGTATAAGTTAATCTGTTACACTACCGTTCTTACAAGGTTTGCCTCCAGACAGTAACCTTCACTAATTCTGGTGAATTTTAAAATACAACCTGCTAATCAAACCTCACCAGTCAGAACCCCACACCAAGTTGCATAAAGACACAACCAAACACAGCACTTACATACACACTATACACACATGCGCGCGGCCGCGCCAACACACACACACGACACACACACCCACACCGCACGCACACATACACACACACACAAACCTTAGCAAATGATCTTGAGAAAAACTGGTACTATTCCTAAATAATAAGTATCATTGGAAGCGGTTCTCATTTTGGGGCCATAATAGCCTAATCTATATTATGGTCAGTACACTTGGTTAAGAATTTCGACTGGGAAATTTCATTAGGCAAAGTTCACTACTTTAAAAAAATTGCATTCTAGTATTTTGCTACAATATTCAAATTGTGTTATCCCTACCGATCTCTTATTTCTAATTCGATACTAGTATATGCTGCATCGTTCTCCCCCCTGTTCTAGGAACTGTCCAGTCTAGATAAGTCCATCTATAGGCTGAATATACACTCTGGCCACAATCA
>JZLH01S0027079.1:7694-21289 GCA_001188425.1 Eucidaris tribuloides | reverse complement strand
TTTTATGAGATAGGGCCCTGAAATCATAAGACTTCTATAACAATGTGCACTGTTGATTCTGGTAGTAGTACTAGTATATGAATATAGAAAGTCATTTCTGTCCTTTATGTTTTTGAAAGTTTCAAAATAGAAATTGAATCAATGAGCTCACTAACCACCTCTACTAGTAAACTTTGACACAGTACACACTTTCATTTTCATTTTCATTTTCATTTTCAGTTTCAGTTTATTGATTTCTGCACTTTTTCCCACAATACACAAAGTAACACAAAATCGCATTTTTCAAGATAATTATACAAAATAACATTCAAATTTTCAATTTTTTTTTAAGAACTGTAGTATGTACATATGTCAATTATTATTTGACTTATTTAGCATAATACATTGAGTAATTGATGTATATTTTTTCTTCTATGAATAATGCTTCTCTTTAAAACAGAAAAGTTGCAGAGATCATCACAATAAGTTTTAAACCAAATGTTGTTACAAACCCGTAGATAAATTTGAATTAATGTGCAGGTACAGAATGGGGACAATCAATACTTAAACTCTTCACATGCCAGAGGATTTAACCCTTTATGAACTTTATGTGTATTATTTGGTGCAGATCTGTGACTTTGGCAAGTTAAGAGTTAATTTTGAAGATGGTGCACGGTTAATTACAATTTCAAAATTGGAGGGGGGGGGGGCATATAAATACAATGCGCATACAACGTAGGGAATTGTATTTTTCCAGCTGCACAATATTTATTTCCCTTAAAGGTAAATGACATGATTGGAGGTAGTAATCAACTTGGGGTTAGAACTATTCTAGAATCAAGTAAACTATGCAGGGATTCTGCTGTGAAAATTCTGTGGTCAAAAGTTGACTCAAATTAAAATAATGTCCATAAGTATGCCTTGTAACAGACAAATTTGAAGTGTAGCCTTCTATGGGATTAAATCTATCGTGCCCCGATAAAATTAAACTGCTGGCCTTTTCATGCTTGATTCTCCTTAAGTAAACAAACTCAAGACAAATCCTTTCAGCCAGGAGATCCACTCCAGCTGATGTACATTTGGTTTATCTTTCAAACAGTTTGATTCTAAAGGCATTTTTTTATTTTGCGCAATCATGTCACTAAGCTTTATACTGTAGTAATATAGTCATATTCGTGCTGTAGTATTATGAGTAAGGAAGTGTTTAGGTCGTAATCAGGATATGAATACATTATAATCTGGCGGGGCAGAATTTCCCAGTAATATGAATCTCATTGTAAGTTTGTGTTTGTCACATTGTATATGTATGTCAATTTTCTACAAACAAATGTACTGCCCTGGCATTTGTGTAGGTTTGGAGAATTATGTCCTAGTGGAAGGACATAAGGGGGAAAGATTATCGTCAGTATAACACTAGAATGGTGCTATTGCTATGCAGGGTGGCCCAGAAAGAATGCTACTCTTGTGATTGTTAATTTCTTCAACATCATCCACAAAATGTCCGTGGGGATTATTTCATGGGTTAGAACATTCTTTTTCCAACAAAACGATACCATGATCATTGATTTTGATGGAGGTGTTTGGATCTTAGGGCTATTTTTCTGAGGCAATGTAATTTCCTAAATTTGCTATTTTTTAAACTCCAGCGCTCATCGGAACACCGAAATATTCTTGCATTAAGGTGTGCCATAGAATAAGATCTGTCGAGACAAAGCACAGGAATTCCCTCGCTTTGATGAAGAAGACAATGTGAGCTACATCTCCCATTGTCATTGCGGTTTGTCTGCAATGTGGCACGCTGAGACGCGAGAATTTCTCGGCATCTTGATGACCGCCGCTGTTGAAAAATTGGCAAAATTTCGGAAAAATTTGGGAAACGACATTGCCTCGGAAAAATGGCCGCAGGATCCAAACGAATTGCTCAAAATCAATGATCACAGTATCATATTGTTGGAAAAAAATGTTCTAACCACTGAAACAAAGACGAATGACATATTGCAGATGATGTTGAAGAAATTAGCGATCGCAGGGGCAGCATTCTTTTTGGGCCACCCTGTATAAACCTACTTTGTACAGCAAAAGTGATCTTCTGGTATTATACCGACAGTATGTGGCTTTAAGGTGAATGGCCTGTTTTTTTTACTTCTCCAATCTCCCATCAGGCTATTGACTGTTCCCCAAAGTAGTTTTGAAGGAAATTTTTCCTGGTTGCCTGTGCAGTTACGGCAGTTGAGGAACTAAAGCGCAATGGAGATCAAAATGGAATTCTGTTTCAAATTTTTCAGTTCATTACAATTGATTTTATATTCATCTAGTTCCCTGTGCTCATGTTTCTGTGCATGTGCAGTTGAACAAAAGGAGTATTTACGTTTCGATCCCACATGCTCAACAGAGAACGTGCCAAGAAAAACTAGCTGGATATTATTTACATGTAACCCCACCCCCAAACGGCTTTTCATGACATCGTTTGATTCTGTTAAAGGGAAACCACAGTCAAAGTTGATTTTAATGCGTAATGTTTTGCTGGCACAATTTTGCACCACAAATACATGTAAATGTAGTACCTCGTAAATACATGTTAAAGGCAAGGTTTACCCTGATGTCAAGTTGGTTTTAAGAAAAGCAGAATAATGAGAGAAACATTTTAGTGAAAGTTTAGCGAAAATCCACCAAAGAATAACAGAGTTATGAAGGTTCAAATTTCAATTTTGTGACGTCTTATGCGAGCAGCTCCGTATTATGTCATGTTATGTAAATTCCATAAATTGCCATTTTGTTAATGTTTCATGATAATTGAATGGGGTTTTTTCACAGAAGCTTATATGAAATAAGGTTTATGAGAATATATTGAATGCTCAGGTAAAACCATTTTCAAATTTCTGCGAAAACGGCACTTTTATGGAATTTATATAACATGACATACATGTATAGGGAGCTGCTCGCATGTGACGTCACAAAATAGAAAATTTGAACCTTCATAAACTCTGTTATTGTTTGGTGGATTTTCGCCAAACTTTCACTAATATGTTTCTCTGATTATTCTGCTCTTATTAACACCAACTTGAAGTCAGGGTGGACCTTGCCTTTAAAAAAATGAAAAGCATAATGTTACACTTTTGTATTGTAGAGAAATAGCCCTCTAATTTTTCAATCAAAATTTCTGGAAATAGAGAAAAGCGTGTACATTTTCTGTACATTCATTTACAGAAGTATCATAAATGTTGCAGATTTTAGCACCAACAAAGTTTAGATGTTTGCCCAAACATGTGGTTGTACATGAAGGGAATATCAGTGATAATAATTGTAGAATGATGGTGATGATGATGATGATGATGATAATAATAATAATAATAATGATAATAATAAAGAAGAAGAAGGAAAGGAAGGAAGAGGAGGAAGAAGAAGAAAAAGAGGAATAATACCAAACTATTACTACTACTACATGTTCTACTACTTCAACTGGGAAAGTTGGCTCAGTGGTAGAGCGTCCGCTTCTGGTACGGGAGATTGCGGGTTCGAATTCCGGCTCGTGGTTGGGTCATAGAAATGGTACCTACTACCTACTGTACTTCCTCTAGACTGACACTCAGATTTCTAGATGGTGTAGGGAGTTAAACGCATGGGATTACCAGAGGACTAATCCCCTACTGTAGTCAAACTGTCTTGTGCAGCCATGTTGCCTAGGGTTACTGAAACGGAGATAGGTACCGCCCGATGTTCCACATGGGAGCAGGACAGGTTTAACTAACTTTTACTATTACCACTACTTCTACTACTACTACTACTACTACTACTACTACTACTACTACTACTACTACTACTACTACTACTACTACTACTACTACTACTATACTACTAAGTACATGCATTTCTTTTAACATAATTTTATCAATTTTTGTTGTTTTTTGTCATTAACATCATCACCATCATCATCATCATTGCCATCATCATCTTCTTAATTTATTTTCTTCCAGGCAGCTGAATATCTTCCAGCTTCAGCTAGAAGCCCTCCAGTGTCTATTTGATGTCCACACCCCCTCTAGCAGGAAGCTACTCCTCCGTCAACAGGTACAGTACAAGATAAAGTATTCCCCTTCAGTACCTCACTCAAAATATCACATTCACACTGTATGAAGTTTTGTCAGAATGGTTCTGAGAGACTTGAAAAGAAATGACAAGACCAAAGTAGTCCTCAATCAGGGCACACTGATATCAGTGTTGTGGTCTCAGTCTCGATTTCGAGACCGAGACCAAGACCTTGACCATTTGTTCCCAGACCGAGATTGATACCGAGACCTTGAGTATCGAGACCGAAACTTTCACCTCCAAGACAGAGACATTTTTGTTCCGAGACTGAGACCGAAACTTTGCGTTTCAAGACCTCCAAAATTTGGTCCCGAGACCGAGACCTCAAGATCACCACAACACTGCAATGGTTTTGGTCCCAATTTCAAGACGGAGAGCAGGAACCTTGACCATTTGTTCGGAGACCAAGACCGAGACCTTGAGTGTCGAGACTGAGACTTGCACCTCCGAGACCGAGACTTTTTCCTTCTGAGACCGAGACCGAGACTTTGAGTCTTGAGACTGAGATCTGTGTTTTTGAGACCTTTGGTCTCGAGACTGGGACTGAGACCGAGACCTCAAGATCACAACACTGCAATTGTTTTGGTCCCAATTTCGAGACCAAGACCTTGACCATTTGTTCGGAGACCGAGACCTTGAGTGTTGGGACCGAGACTTGCACCTCCGAGACTGAGACTTTTTCCTTCTGAGACCGAGACCGAGACCAAGACTTTGAGTTTTGAGACTGAGATCTGTGTTTTTGAGACCGAGACCTAAAAAATTTGGTCTCGAGACCGGGACTGAGAACAAGACCTCGAGACCACAACACTGTAAGATACAATAAACCTTTCAGTACCTCACTCAAAATATCCCATTCAAACATTATGAAGTTTTGTCGGAATGGTTCTAAGAGGCTTAAAGGGAAATGGCAAGATTGGAAGTAGTTCTCAATATACTTGCTTTTAAAATGGACTTACTCAGTCCCCTTACTAACACTGGAATGTTAGTTGCCTGTTATTGCAAACAAACCACCATACCTATATTGATTGCTCATGCTTAGAAAAAAGGGGAAAAGGTATCGCAGATCAAGTGTTACCCTAAATAGTATGATACTCCCATTAAAGATTGGGTTAGGGATTTGCAAGTCCATTACTTCCCTTCATTATCAATACCAAACGGTAGTTTAGTACTTACAAATGGTGTGGTGAAAGTCTGAGATCCATACGTCATGAATTTGTTGTTTTATGAGGAAAACTAATAACGACATATTACCAGAATGTTGTTCTTTCTGTGAGTTTCAATTTTGATCAAAATGCGAATTGCGGTTACTGTGCACCGTAGCAAGACGAGCCGAGCGCTATGTTGGTCAATCTGCTATCCCCTGCGCGACCTTTGGCTAACGGCTGATCGGACCATTTTGGAACGGCACATGCACGTTTGACGTCGCGGATTTTTTAAAATTTGCTCCTGAGTGAAGCAAATGATAAACCGTGAAGTTTAAACCGTCCAGATTTTACCCAAAACTCATATATTTATTCCACCAAAGTCTCGTAATGAGAGGTGTTTATTTATTTATGCTCACATTGGATTATGATTTCAGCTTGATTTGATTCATATAGATGTTTTTTGAACGTGCAAATTCAATAACCAATCTTTAAAGGCGGCAGGTGACATGATTGGGATGAAGCTGTAAAAAATGCTCCTAGAACTCAAACCTGGTAGAAAGATACTACCAAAGATACACCAGCCCTGGAGGGTATCCCTTGTCTGCACAACAAGGCATGCCTGATGGAATTACTTTGAAATGCTGAACTTTTCGACTAACCCCAATTTCACATAGAATACATTACATAGTTTACATGATTTCAATAGTTTTACCCAATTGAGGACTACTCCCAATCAACGCGTCATTTTTACCTTAATGAACAAAACCTTTTAGTTATACGGCGCTAGAACTAATAATTATTGTTGCTGTGCAGTATTATGGTTGCATACTACGTAATATCTCAAACGGTATCAGCACAGCTGTACTTTCTGTAACCCAGCAAACTTACCTAAATATATTACACAAAACTTCCGACTGTATCTTTTATGATTTTTAATTTCCTCTTCCTCCTCTTTCTATTTGGCAGTTTTGATTTTTTTCGGCTTTTGATCTTTATGCCAAAATGTGTTTTGATAGATCTGAACATCCACCTGTCACAAAGAATGCTTGTTACGTGATCGGCTGGATTTCGGGCTTCAACAGCCACCATCCCCACCCCATAGTCTACGTATACAGTGCACATACACGTATAACCAAAACCACACACGCCTACAATAGGAAGGGGTGGAAAGGGGTACATAAATCTCTCCTTGCATTTTTAAGTGAGTTTTTTTGCAGCAGCATGACAGTTTGATTGACATCACAGCTTTATGTTGCAACTTTCTGTTTGTTTTCGTCTGCTATTCGGAGTTATTGAAAGCACGCCTGGAGAATCTTGTACTAAAATTTGCTGAATGGAAATGCAGGTCAATGATCCTAGAAGCCAACAGGTAAGAATTTAATTTCCTGGTAAGGAGCGGCTGTCGCACAACTAACGTGATGGTGCTAGCCAATCCGGAGATGGAATCGAGGCCACGGCCTCGAGCCGAGAAGTTTGCTGGCCTTCGGCCTCCAGACCGAGGTAGTGTAGCAACAGTCCATGGGAAATATTTTTCCAAGCGGCCTGTTGACTCTGAAGTGTCGGCCTCACTCATCCGGCTAGCCAAGCCAATACCGCGAGTACATTATTAAGTCAACGAAAGTGAGAAAATCGGTTTGGAGGTCCGTCAAGAAAGTACATAGCATTGTCACCTGTCGACTTTGGCTCATTTGGAGCAAAAAAAATTTGTCAATTTTCTGGATCGTTACTGAGTAACATGGCAATTGTATCACATTCTTATACCCTATTTAACTGGCTTATTTCAGATCAGGTTTTTTACTGGGTGGGGGGGGTCATTTTAGCCCCCTTTCAGATCTCGGCCGCCGATCGCCCGATCGCCGCGAAAATTTCATGTCGCAAGACCGGCATGTAAACTACACGACTGTAACTAGTAAAATTGTTCAAAAAATAATTTTTTTCTAGTTATTTAAGTAATTAATTATGCGTAATAAGCTGCATGAAATTATGTTTCGCCTATAAATCACATAAATAGCTAGTAGACATACTAATTTTTGGTGGAAATATTCATTCTTGACATTTCTCGAACAATTCTCTACAAAAAAATTTGCCGAATTGGAATTATTTCTATGTATTTTATTGTCTTTTGTGAATTGTCTTATTATTTCTTTGTTTTTTCGACCTTTTTGTTTTCTATTGTTTTTTTTCGGATAACATTTTTTTGGGGACACTTTGCAACTCTATAAAACAGCATAAAATTAATTAAAAGATCATTTCAACCAGCTAAAGAAAGCAAAAATAATCCGTACATTTATATTTTTGCTGAAAACACAATTCCATTGTATTTGTACACGAAATCACGTTTTGCAGCAATTCTTGGGGTGACTCATCATAAAAAGTCGCGCAGCGTCGTAAAACGGTACGTCCGGATTTTTCGCGAATGACAGTCTCAAAATGCCAAGACTTGAAGTAAAATCCGGTGAGCGATGCATCAAAAATTTTGCGCGGGACGGCATGGTCGCGGAAATTCGTCGAGGGGGGTCAAATTGACCCCCCCAGTTAATATAGGGTTAGTACACCCGTGAGGAAAACAGGCTTGTACAAAAAGAGCCAGACGTTAGTATCATTTAAGATGATCCTGCTGCCACAGAAACCCCAGAAAATGTGATAACCTTTTCACTCAACTAAGGCTCTATTCCTGCAAAATGGCTGGCATCCAATTACCGTAGATTTAGGCCCCATGTAAATGAAGAAAAATTTTTTTGCACTGTTGAAGTGACTGGGCTCTGTAAACAAGCTGTCCGTCCCAAAGGGTTAAAGCAGGACGCAAGACATTCATGTAAGACAGAGGCGACGTCGTTAAGGAGAACTGACGGATATCGACAGCACGTCGAACCGTATAAATATATTTTGAGGCCACCAAAGAGCACCGATTCATTATCGGGGGCACGTACGGTCTACTACCTCGATGTAAAACAATGCCAGTACCAGAATACCTGGCCATTGTTAACTACTCTAATAGTACCATTTGCTTAGCTTTCAGCAGTGTTATTATTGTTTTTTGTGGACAATAATTTTTGGAGGGGACAAAAAATTTCTACCATTGCCTGCTGTGCAATTTTGCCAACCAATGTTGGCTTGGCCCACATTCTTATTAATATGTTGTGCCTCCATACTATACTCGATCCGAAAGTGCAATTAAATTGGTACAGTATTGCTACGCGAGCCAATCGTTAGGAGTTACAGCTCTAAGCAAGGCCACAAAAGTTTCTGTGTTTGATTATAGATGAGACAACCACTGATTAATTGCCGGAGTTTTAACTCTTTAAGCATGCCATGGAATTACCGCTCTATTGGACATTATATATATTTGTGTTTTCATCTTCTTGTGACTTTGCATGTTAAGCAGTTAGAAAGGTGTACTCAAGTTACAAAGAACAATGTTCTATGTGCCAGATCGATGTGACAAGAATAAAAAAATTTCTCATCAAAATGAAAGAAAAAATGTTCAATTAACAGTTTGAGCAAACAGCCAAAGACCAGTTCGCAAATACAACAACAAGCAAAAAAAGTTGTCCAAGTCGGAGATAATGTTTTATAGTGTCAATTGATGTGCATAACAAAACAAAGAAGGATGGAATCATCAAGCTCCCAAAAAAAGCACAAATCTCAAAAACAGGGGTCTGAATTTTCTAAAGGCAGTGGATGCTCTGTGATAGCATCACTAAGAGAGTTAAATTGTGTAAATACGTATGCATTTGAGAAGACAATGCATCTGGAGAGTTTACTAATATAGAGCTAGAAAACTCTTTGTGGAATTAGAGGTGACGTCTGGACTCAGATTTGAAATTTTTTTCTAACGGAAAAAATTCTATCATAGAACTGTACACTAAACGGCTATTGTTTTTTTTCTTTTGCCATTTTCAATTCTAGACAATCTCACTCGACCCCCAGATTTACAAGCTGCCCTTGTATCAATGGTTATTTTTCCGTGGTCTGCGGGGATGTGTGCAAATCAGATCTCCTGCCTTAACATTTTTCCTTTTGTAAATTGAGGTGATAGGGGGGAGGAATACAGTGGTATTTTGCAAGAGCAGGGGGTGTTGGTTGAAACGACGTCCAAGATCACAGTAACAATACAGTACATGAACTTCCTTGTTGCATTGAAAACTGTTGGACCATTATAGAAATTACCTTTCCATTATTGTGATACTCATGTATGTTAAAAATATCCGCTGGTTCAGACAGATGTCCGCTATGTGGACTTTACTAGGCAGAGTACTGTATAAGCCATTATTTCGCGTACAGTGTATTTTTCGCTGTTTTTTGGACTATGTGCAACGTACTTCGTGAGTGGTTTAATTTCGCGATTTTGGCTGCTGTTTCGTCATGAATTGAAGTGGAAATTTTCTGCCGCGAGATGGGTCGCAAAACTTCGCGAAAATAAAGCCTCCGCGAATAACAGCTTTATAATACATTTTCTCTTTGCATGGGCTACAAAATCAGCATTGAGTCGTATAATACATCATAAGAAGAAACTACCCCTAATCACATTTTGCAAATTATAGGACTAGAAACTTACGGTTTCAGTGGAGTTAAGTGACCGTTAGACTTAGATTTGTAATCTATTGTTTTCGTACTGAGACAAAAATTCTGTTAGTCTTCTTTTCAGACGCCTTACAGTGTAATGTCTTTTTACACATGAATGAATAATGTGATCCATTTATTTTATATTCCAATGTTCACCATATGCATTCAATCATCATGACAATTTTAAGTCTTGATGGCAATTCCATAAAATAACTCAATCTTTTGTATGTCCGACCCAGGCCATTTCATTCTCAACTTCTCTTAATGCCTCACTTCCAACAAACTGCTCAAGCCCGTGATAAACTTAAGAGCAATTATAACGCCTTTAAGAACAAGATCAAGAAATAATCATTTTTCGAAGTTCCCACCATATTGGGGTTCGGACGTACCATATTTTATGGAAATTGCCCTTATGTAGATTATAATATCAATTAGACCAAAACCAAACCTATTTATTTAGTCAGGTGAATTTTGCGCAGAGTGTAATCTATGGACTAGTACGAAGGTCTAAATGATTTGGTGCTTTTCATATCTCTATGATAATTACTGATCTTCAGATTTCACAGACATGTCTGTCTCAATTAACAGAAGTCTAAGGTTCATGATCGAACCGCTTTCTGTGCTGTGGCGACGGGGTGCAAAACAAATATCCCCTGCCTTACCTACTTTATATTCACTCCAACAGGTGAAAGCCACTCTATCCGGGACTGGTACAAGCTCGCTTGAGTCGCACAAGTCCCACTTCAACGCCTTTCTATCGAACTGACATGGCGGCAACACCGAGGAAGAACTCCACCTATATGCCGCCCCCAGAAAACAATGACGAAATCGATCAATGACGAAGGACATTCGTGTCGCGTGAACATGTTCTATAACGGTTCATTTTGAGTAATTTTGAAAATATGGCGCTGAGGGGTTATCTCCTTTCTTAAAACAGCACTCAAAAAACGGTTTCTGTGAGCATAATCTTTTCTACTGGTTGTTGTGCAAGCAAAGGTTCCATCGCCGAATCCGCCGCAACTAGACATATGACCTCCCATGGGGTTTTACAGCTGCCTTAGAAGCAAGGCCAAGGCCAAGGACTCTAAAAATTTGGCTCATAGAGTCGCCTCAGCGCAAACATCTTGCTTGACCTATCTCCAAACAAGCGGAAGTTATGAAGAGTTATACATCCAGCGTGGCCCCAAAAATAAGGGGGGGTGCTACAGATGTTATCGTTCATCTTCTTCAAATCATCTCCAAAATGTCACCTTGGTGATTACTCATGGTTTCTGAAATTCTTTTTCCAACAACAATTGATGACCATGATCATTGATTTTGATTAGAGCTGTGTTTGGATCCTCGGGCTATTTTTTCTGAGCAATGTAACTTTCCTCAAAATTGCTATTTTTTCAACTGCCAAAGCGATCATCAGAAACAAGCGAAATTATCTCGACTGAAGACTGTGCCATAGAATGGCTTACACTCTCCAGGTCAATGACAATGTACGCATCACTTACCATTTCTTCCGTATCAAAGTGAGGCATTCCCAGTCTTTCTGTCTCCCCGCTTATTCTATGGCACAGCTGTTTACGTAGAAGGTTTTGTGTTCCCAAGGTTCGCGGAGTTGAGAAAAAACATAATTTTTTGAAATTAATTGCCTCGAAAATGGCCATAGATCCAATATGCTTCTCAATACTCAGATCGTCATGGTATCAATTTTGTTGGAAAAGAATGTCTAATCAAATAAATAACAACTTAATTGGCAATTTTTGTTCGTGATGTTGAAGAAATTAATGATCGTATGTTAGCATTCTTTTTGGGGCACTCTGTAGTACTAGCAATCAGTGGTAACAGTTGGGCAGTCAGGAAGGGCAGGTCAGTCCTGTTGCAATTCGTACAGACTTGAACATACTTCCTCAGTTTTTGAGCAATGCTCATATGAATTTGGTGGCTAAACATTGGTCTTGGAGCATAGACTATGCCATACTATTTTTTGAAATACATACAAATAACTCCTTGCCAACTATATTATGCAATCACACGCGGGGAAAATATTGGTGGATAAAACTACCTCCTCATTTTCCAACCAATGCCGTGTGAAATTTGCACACACATTGTCTAAAGCACATCTAGTTTTAGAGCGATCAACAATTTTTTAGTCAATCTTCACATAAGTCATTCTATTGTCGGCCCGACTTTAGAAAACAACACCAAACCTGCTGAAAATTGTTTATAGTACATTGTGATATTAAGTTATCGTGGAATCATACACTTTATAGGTGTAGTACCTTTAATACCTACGAAATGCCCCTACAACATTTTACATTATGAGTAATTTCTAAAAAAAAAAAGGAGAGTTTAAGAGCGTGTTAATTTTTCAGGACTTATATAGTTTCTACTACATGTATATAAACAAACAAAATCAAAGAATTTCATTTTTACCAAATTTACCAAAACTATACTTGTGCCTTTTAAGGCAAAGATGTGCAGTATGCATCGCAATCAAATAATGAAAATATGCGCAGATCACTGCTCATCGATTTGCGCTTGATTGTTTGGGGTTTTTTGTATCCAGAATACTGCAATGCCATGGTCAAACAGATATTTTGCAATAATCTGTCTTTGGGGATGGGGTTATAAGTAACATTCACTAATATTTCTGGTTTCTGTTCGCCATATTCATAACTGGTTTATGCCAATTTCAGGGAAAATCAATGTTCAAAGGAGTTCTGGCAACTTTTAACACACAAACCATTTCCTTATACCCCATTCCACAGAGAATTTTTGGATCATCCATCATCATCTGAAGTATTTTTTCTGAGTAGACCACAAAGAGTATTGTATTCACCCTCTGATAAATTTCTTGCATTCGTGTTGTTACTTACTCAGGACATGATCCGATGAGGCAAAAATTGTCCGTTGAGAGGAACTAAGCTCGAGCTTAGCTTTCACCGTCAGACATCCATTTCCGGTCGCGAAATCGAGTCGTGTCGAATGAATGGTCGAGTCAGTCGATGCTGTCAGTTTTTGTGTGTCAACGTATCGACGTGTCCACTGATGTATGACGCCCAGTCTCGGTGTGGCTAGATAATTAGCAATTGCAATTTTGCAGTCTGTCCAACGCGCCGACTGATACGCCCTTTGATCCCAATTCAGATTTTTGAAAGGGGATACAAAGGTGGATGTTCGGATGAAATTTCATCAAATCCATCGAACGCTTAATTTTTGCAAAAATTGGGTCAGATTCGGTGGATACACGCAGGTGGCCAACTCATGAATGCAAACATATCCTCAATCATGGTCACGTTGCAGCCGCCCCCCCCGCCTGCCACACACACACACACATTCTCGTAAGGAGCTTCAAATCGGATTGCCCAATTAAATGGAAAAACTCATTAACAAACAACAATCAATCATTTTAATAATTTCTAGATATCTGATAACATTTCTTACAGAATTGAAAGATCATTCTTTCCTAATTAAATCCTGCATTGGAAGTTAAAAAGATCCTTTACTAGCAGCTCCAGGGGCAATGCCAAACTTATTAGGACCATGACTTGTGTAAATTCTCCCTTTCCCATCTGAAATCACATAGATCCTCTTCTAGAACTGGCAAAAAAAAAATAACGATTCTATACCGTATGAGCTAAAGAGGGCGGCTTTATTTACTATCTAGCCAATAAAACAAACTGGCATATGCCCTTTTCCCAACATTTCCCCAGTTCAGTGTTAAACTCATGAATATCCCGATCGAAGCCTCTCACGAGAACACACACACACAACCACATTCACACGACACACACACACCACAACACACACGAACACACAGCAAACACC